>ML456016.1:235777-306675 GCA_005239535.1 Nicotiana rustica | reverse complement strand
CTACTCGACCGAGGTTAGGCTTGACACTTACTGGGTACCATTGTGGTGTACTCACGCCCTTCCTGCACTTGTTTTTCGTGTTCAGATCCAGGTAACTTTCGTCCGTCTTAGTATTAGTGTAGCCGCAACAGCCACCGAAGACTTCAAGGTATATCTGCACGCGTCCGCAGATACTCGGAGTCCCTCTCTACCTTTTACTTTGTTTCCCTCCTTTATTTCTTAGACCCTATATATAGCAGACAGTTAGATAATTTTTTTAGAGCTTGTGGCTCATGGTTCCGGGTTTTGGGAAGTATTGTGTATAATCGCATACTGGTTTTACTTGTATATGTCGAGTGGCAGATACCATTATATAGTCATTATTGAAGCTTGGGTGTTCCTGTATTTTCTTTATTTCTGTTATTTCAATGTTAATAGACTTACCTAGTCTTAGGGACTAGGTGCCGTCACGACGTCTTTTGGAGGAGAAAAATGGGTCGTGACAAAACGATTATTCTTCGAGATTGGTTATAGGCTGGTGGTCATTTATTTTATGAACTCCGATATATGAAACTTGGTATGTTCATAAGAAATGATCTAGTGAGAAAACTCAATTATATGCAGTGAATCATGTCGTATTTTGGCATTTTGAGGTCGTTTAGATGGGTTTTCAAGCAATTTATTAAATTGGCTTTGTTATAAATATGAAAATTTATTCTTTATATATCGGATATATTTGCGTTGAATCTGGAACATGATGACACATAATGATTTAACTTGATATGATATACAGCAAGAATACATGTCACATGGATTAATCCTAAAATATGCCAAAATAAGTTATTCGAATTTTATCTAGTTTTTTGGTGATCGTGAATTTCACGATCTCCGGATGACCTGAAATTTGATAGGATCATCGAAAACGATCAGTTAAGAAGAACTTACTGCTATGCAGTGAATCACATCAAGCCGCATTCTTAGGTGTACTCATATGTTCTAAATTCTGCTTCTTAATATAGTAACTGTGGACCCATTTTATCCACAAACAGTCCTTTTTCATTGCAACTGCCCATAGTTGTTTCATCACATCATCCTTGTTCCAAAAGCACAAGTTGATGACATTCAACCCCCTTGTAGATGTAGGTCTACAGATCTGTTCCCAAGCTATTAGAGCTTTCCTTGTGATAATTGCTTCTCCAGTCCATAAGAAGGTTCTGCAAACTGCATCTATCATCTTCATGACTTTCTTAGGAATTAGAAATATTTGTGCCCAATATGTTTGAATGCCAAACAATACAGATTTTATCAATTGAACCCTGCCAGAATAATATAGTAATCTTGCTGACCAACATCTTACTCTATCTGTTATCTTCTCTATTAGAGGTAAGCATTGTTGTATAATATGTTTTTTGGAGAATAATGGTACTCTCAAGTATCTGAAAGGGAGCTTACCTCCCTCAAACCTAAACATACTCAAAGATTGCTTGTTTTTCATCTGCCTTTACCCCTGCCATGTAGATGGAGCTTTTGTCTTTGTTTTCTTGTAATCTAGAAGCTGTAGAGAATTCCAGGAACACACCCGTTGTAATAACATGATGGACTCCATGTCTGCCCTGCAGAACATGAGCAGATCATCTGCAAAACAGATGTGAATTATGCCTAGTTTTCTGCATCAAGGATAGAAATTAAAGTCTCCATTTTCTGCTAGCACCATCATTTCCCTTTTCAAATACTCCATTGCAGTCACAAAAATAGAGGGGTGTAAAGACCCGTAAAATTTCATGGCTAAAAATAATTCCCAAATAGGTTCCCGTGTTGTTATAACTGTAGAAATTCTTAAAATGGACCCTTTTTGAGTAAAAAGCACCCCGGGACTTATAAGATATAATTTTCCTGATTTGCGCAGGTCTGTAGTCCACTATGCAATCGCAGATCAGGTATGCAGACCGCATAGTGGTCGCATACTTAGACAGTTTGCTGTCCATTTTGAAGACATCTATGCAGCTTAGAATGCAATATTTGCGAATGCGGGCCGCATAGTTGTCGCATTCTTGCACCTTGATTTTTGCGAAGGGAGTTATGCGACACACTCTACGATCGCATAACAGGTATGCGGACCGCATAATGGTCGCATACCTGGGCAGTCTGCTTTTCTTTTTAGCCAATTTGAGGGCCATTTATGCGACAGGAATGCAAACCACATAGCAGGAATGCGTTCCTAACCGCATATCTGCTTCGGGACTGTTAAAATTCTAATTTTATACCCGACCCCCAGTTCATTAAAACACTTACCCCTTTCATTTTAAGCTTATTTTCTTATAAATTAGATAGAGGAGAGAGTGGGTTCTAGATAGAGAGAGTTCCAACTTCATCAAATTTGTTCCTCCATCACTACTCAAGCCTGGAATTGATCAAGTAGGACACCATTTTCTTCACTACAAGAGGTAAGCTTCTACCCCACTAACCTTAATTTCCAGATTTTGTTAAAATGAAACATGGTTAGGTGAGTTCAAGAAGATGGGGGTAGGAGTGTTGCATGCATGTAACCAACTAGTCATAATCTAGTAAAAGGAAATGGGTTAGAGTAATCTTTCACTAAGAAGAGGCCATTTAATCTAAAGGAACACCTAACGTTTGATAGAAATCTCAAGTGAGTTCAAGACATGATCATTATTCCTAATTCTAAGTTCAATTATACCACATTGTGAACTAGATTGAAGGTGCTAGAAGGTCTGGTGAATTGTGATAAAAAATTAATGGGGAATTTCGATTCAAGGTATGTATGGATAACTTTAATCTTTGTAAAGTTACCTTGTTGGTGTCCGAGCACACGGTATGAATTTCTTGCTTGAGCATTTGTTAATTGATTGTATTGCTGTGTTGAGGTGTACGTTCTTGGATTTTTCTTAAGTCGATTACCATACTAATTGAGATTATGAAGGGTGATTCCTTGTGCTTATCCTATCATGTGTAAGGTTCGTCAAATGTTCAAATATATCGATATGGCAGTATGTGCTATTAAATGAAATAACGTTAACGTACCCTAATGTAGGAATGTATCTAATTGCTAAGGGCCGAGTGTGGCAAATGATGAAAAGAAACTGGGGATTGATTTAATTGAGTTAAATACTGATGGCAACTGTTTGGTAAGGATTATTGTGCCTTGACTTCATATAGTTGTTGGTTGATGTGAACTTATGTTCGTGATGATGAAAATTCCTGCGATATAATTGTTGGTTATTGTTGCTATCAAATATGATTGTAAGGTGGGATCGGGTTGCACGCCGCAAATTTGTAAGGTGGAATCGGGTTGCTCGCCGCAACAGAATTGTAAGGTGGGATCAGGTTGCACGCCGTAACAGAATTGTAAGGTGGGATTGGGTTGCACGCAACATAATTGTAAGGTGGGATCGGGTTTCATGCCACAACAGAAGTAATAAGGGTGTAATGTGATTGTGAGATGGGATCGGGTTGCACGCTGCAACAGAAGAAATAAGGGTGGAATATGATTGTAACGTGGGATCGGGTTGCGCGCCGCAACAAGGGAACAATTGAAATAAGAAAATGTGAAACCTCATTTGTGATTCTCTGTATCCCTATGCAATATTTGTTTGGGTTTCTTTATCTGCCTCTTATATGTGTATTGCTTGATTTTACATAAAGTAAAGTTTGTCTATACATGCTAGTACTATTCAATGGTACTAATATCCTTTTTGCTAGGGGCGCTACATATTTTATATGGATGTAGGTGGTTCTATAGCAGGTAGCTTGGTCCACCGTTAGTGGTGCCTCCTCTTCATCTCTTCAGCAATTCTGGTGAGACCCATTTCCTCTCGAGGATGTGTGTGGACCATATCATTCTCTTTATCTTATGTTGAAAAAGGTATAGCCGGGGCCTTGTTACCGGTAAGTCTATGTAAACTCCTAGTACTCTTAGAGGCTCCGTAGACACTGTGTGGGTTGTATGTATTTTGGGTAGTAGTTGTAATTATTCGTAATCGTTGTTCCATGTTATTTATAAATTGTATATTATAAGCATGAGGTAATGCGTTGGGTAGGAAAGGCAGTCTAGGTCCGCTTGACTGGGATCATCCGGTTAGGCACCGGTCTCGTCCCTCGACTTTGGGGCGTGACAAACTTGGTATAAGAGCCACAGGTTTTAAAAGTGTCCTAGGATATCTCGGAGCCGTGTCTAGTAGAGCCCTTCTTATTGGTGTGTTGTCGACCACATCTATAATTAGGGGGCTGCATGGACATTTAGGAAAATACCCTTTCATTATTACTCTGTATCGTGCGATGAAGTGGAATGTGAGAACATCTTTATCTAACTCGTGCATTGTCCCAATTTTCAGTAAATGTCACCCAAGAAGAGAGCTCGACTCGGCCCAGAGGCCCATGCCACCCCAGGAGTGGCCACAAATTCTCCAGCTGGTGGTGCGAGTGTGAATGATTCCCCGGCCACAAACCAGCCTGACTCCTCCACTCCAAGTCAGATTATTCCTTTTCCTACTCCAGCGGAGGGTGCTGAAATCCCTCTCGCTGATGTTCCTGATCCTTCCTCAGTCCCAGCTTCCGGTCCCGGTATTTCTGATGGGGACCTCAGGGGAGCCATTCAGATGTTGACCCAACTAGTGGCCTCCCAGGCCCAAAGATCAAGTGTTTCCCCTGCATCCTTTAGCGAGCAAGGGGATTCTTCAGGTTCCAGGTTCAACCAATTTCTGCGGTTAGCCCCTCCAGAGTTCACAGGCACCGACCCAGAGGCTGATCCTAAGGAGTTCATTGATGAGATGTTCAAGACCCTCCGAGTTATGAGGTCTACTGAGACAGAGGGGGTTGAGTTGGCTTCCTATCGTCTGAAGGGAGCGGCATATTCGTGGTTTGAAATGTGGGAGAGTTACCATGGAGAGGGGAGCCCTCCGGCGAGGTGGGAGGAGTTTGTGGATGCCTTTATGAATCATTTCTTGCATGCCGAGGTTATGGCAGCCCGTGCTGCAGAGTTTGAGGCCCTCAAGCAGAACAACATGAGTGTGTGGGAGTATCATATGGAGTTCGTGCGCTTGTCCAATTATGGTGTTCACATGTTGTCTACTATGGAGTCTAGAGTTCGTCGAGTTGTTCAGGGCCTTGGTCCCTTGGTTATTGATGAAGCTGCTACAGCTGCTCTGCATTTAGATATGAACTACGGGAAGATTGTGGGATTTTCCCAGGCTACGGAGGATCGAAAATTTAAGATAAGAATGGAGAGGGAGAGTAGTGGTATGGCCCGGTCAGCGGGCAACCTTGGGAGTTTAGTTGGAGGAGGGAGATCAGTCCTTGGGAGATGGTCATCAAGGCCATCTCAGTCCTATGCTCATTCCTCAGCCAGTGCGCCGCCACCAGGGCACAATTATCAGCAGGGAGGTCGCGTTGGACCAGGTTCAGATAGCAGAAGGTTCCATCAGTCGGGTCGTTCTGGTGGGAGGTTCCAGTAGCAGCGGAGGGCCCCATGCCCTAAGTGTGGGAGGTTTCATTCTGAGCCCTGTTACTTAGACATACCAGTATGCTATAGGTGTGGAGTGAGAGGCCACGTTCAGTGAGACTGTCGTGCACCCCGTCAATGCACAGGTAGGGGCATTGCGCAACCATCTAGTTCTTCAGCTGCTACATATTCAGCACACCCTCCAGCTCCAGCAGGCGCGATGCAGCTAGGGGTAGAACATATGGTCGAGGGGGACCCAGTCGGTTCTATGCTTTGAGGGGTCGCCAGAGTGCGGAGGCTTCCCCATATATTATCACAGGTATTTTGACTGCTCAGTCACATGATGTTTATGCTCTTATTGATCCCGGGTCTTCTTTGTCATATGTTACTCCATTTATTGCTTCAAGTTTTGGGATAGAACCCGAACAACTTCACGAGCCGTTCTCTGTGTCGACTCCGGTTGGTGATTCTATTACGGACATGCGAGTCAATAGGAATTGTGTTGTCACGGTGCGTGGTCGGGATACCACGGTCGATCTTATTGAGTTAGAAATGGTAGACTTTTATGTAATTATGGGGATGGATTGGCTCTATTCGTGCTTTGCTAAACTCGACTGCCGAACCAGGATTATGAGGCTTGAGTTTCCTAATGATCAGTTATCGAGTGGGAGGGGAATAATGTTGTGCCAAGAGGTAGGCTTATTACTACCTTAAAGCCTCAAAGATGATCAGAAAAGGGTGCATCTACCATTTGGTCCGGGTTGCGAACACCATTTATGAACTGCCTGCTCCCGAATCTGTGCCTGTTGTGAATGAGTTTCTTGAAGTATTTCCGGACGAGTTTCCTGGGATTCCTCCAGATAGAGAGATCAATTTCGGGATTGATGTATTTCCACATACACAGCCCATATCTATTCCACCTTACCGAATGGCGCCGACAGAATTGACAGAGTTGAAAGATCAATTGAAAGATCTATTAGAAAAGGGTTTCATACGGCCAAGTGTGTCACCTTAGGGCGCATCGGTTCTTTTTGTCAAAAAGAAAGACGGATCGCTTCGGATGTCTTTTGACTATCGGCAACTCAACAAGGTCACCTTAAAAAACAAGTACCTATTGCCTCGAATAGGTGATTTGTTCGACCACTTGCAAGGTGCTAAGTTCTTCTCAAAGATTGATCTGCGGTCCGGGTATCACCAGTTAAAGATCAGGGAGCAGGATATTCCTAAGACTGCCTTCCGGACTCGATATGGGCACTTTGAATTTCTGGTAATGTCTTTTGGGCTAACCAACGCCCCAGCCATTTTTATGGATCTTATGAATCATGCTTTCAGACCGTTTCTTGACTCCTTTGTGATTGTCTTCATTGGCGATATCCTTGTTTATTCGCGAAGTGAGGAAGACCATGCTACTCACCTCAGGGCAGTTCTGCAGACTCTTCATCAACACCAGTTGTATGCAAAGTTTTCAAAACGTGAATTTTGGCTAGAATCGGTCACCTTTTTGGGCCATGTTGTTTCCAGGGAAGGGATTCGGGTTGAATCCCCAAAAGGTTGCAGCGGTAAAGGATTGGCCTAGACCAACGACCCCGACAGAGATTCACAGTTTCTTGGGTTTGGCTGGATATTACCGGAGGTTCCTGGAGGGATTCTCTACCCTCGCCTCCCCATTGACTAAGCTGATGCAGAAAGAGGTTAAGTTTCAGTGGTCCGATGCTTGCGAAATGATTTTTCAAGAATTGAAATCAAGATTGGCTTCGGCGCCAGTGTTGACCTTGCTAGAAGGTTTAGAAGGGTTATGGTGTATTGTGATGCTTCAAGGGTTGGTTTGGGATGTGTGTTGATGCAATGTGGTAAGGTAATAGCGTATGCTTCAAGACAACTCAAGAATCACGAGAAGAATTATCCGACGCTTGATTTGGAGCTCGTGGCGGTTTTGTTTGCATTGAAGATCTAGGGGAATTATCTTTATTGGGTCCATGTGGACATGTTCACATACCACAAGAGTCTTCAGTATTTATTCAAACAAAAGGAGTTGAACTTAAGGCAGCGAAGGTGGTTAGAATTTCTCAAGGATTATGATATGAATATTTTGTACCATCCAGGAAAGGTGAATGTTGTAGCCGACGCTCTTAGTCGGAAATCCATGGGTAGCTTGGCTCATTTGGAAGCAGGTCAGAGGCTTGTGGCTCGGGAGGTTTATCAGCTGGCCAGTCTGGGGGTATGTCTTTCGGCCTCAGATGAAGGGAATATCGGGTGTGTAATGGAGCGGAGTCGTTGCTTGTAGCGGAAGTCAAGGGAAAGCAATTCAGGGATCCAGCTGTGGCACAATTAAGAGAAGCAATTCTGAATCACAAGACTACAACATTTTCACTCGTTAATGTTGATGATGTTTTGCAGTGTCAAGGGAGGCTATGTGTTCCGGACGTGGATGATATTTGAGAAAGGGTAATGGAAGAGGCTTACAATTCAAGGTATTCAGTACACCCAGGTTCTACGAAGATGTTTCATGATCTCAAAGAGATGTATTGGTGGAATGGTATGAAGAGGGGTGTGGCGGACTTTGTGGCTAGGTGTCCGAATTGTAAGCAAGTGAAGGCCGAGCATCGGAGGCCCGGTGGGTTAATGTAGCTCATGGAATTACCAATGTGGAAATGGGAGATGATCAATATGGACTTTGTGGTAGGGTTACCCCGCACTCAACGCAAGTTCGACTCAATTTGGGTGATAGTGGATCGACTCACGAAATCAGCTCACTTCTTGCCAGTCAATTCCACCGATACTGCAGAACAGTACGCTCAGTTGTATATCAAAGAAATAGTCAGGCTCCATGGCACTCCAGTATCTATTATCTCGGATTGAGGGCCCCAGTCACATCTAACTTTTGGAAGAAATTTCAGCAAGGTTTGGGTGCGCAGGTAAATCTCAGCACAACATTCCACCCACAGACTGATGGGCAGGCAGAGCAGACCATTCAGACGCTTGAAGATATGTTACGGGCTTGTGTATTATATTTCAAGGGTAGCTGGGATGATCACTTTCCGCTTATATAATTTGCTTATAATAACAGTTTCCATGCTAGTATTCAGATGGCCCCATTTGAGGCATTGTACGGAAGGAAGTGTAGGTCTCTGATTGGATGGTTCGAGGTTGGCGAGGCGGGACTGCTAGGGCCAGATCTTGTGCACCAAGCTATGGAAAAAGTTAAAGTGATTCAGGAGAGGATGAAGACTGCTCAGAGTCGTCAGAAATCCTATGCGGACGTTCGTCGAAGAGATTTTGAGTTTCAAGTAGATGATTGGGTATTCTTGAAGGTGTCTCCCATGAAAGGAGTAATGCATTTTGGGAAGAAATGGAAATTGAGCCCTAGGTATGTCAGGCCGTATCAAATCGCTCAAAGGATGGGACATATGGCTTATAGGCTGGGATTGCCCCCTGAGATGTTATTAGTGCACCCGGTGTTTCATGTGTCTATGCTAAAGAAGGTAGTTGGAGATCCATCTGCCACTGTGCCGGTTGAGACAGTTGAAATTAATGAAGGATTGTCATATGAAGAGGTTCCGGTTGCTATTCTTGATAGGCAAGTTCATAAATTGAGGAAGCCACGTGGGAAGCGGAAAATGAAATGAAAGAGAAATATCCCCATTTACTTGAATAAATGGGCAAGTTGCTATTCTTGATAGGCAAGTTGCCCTACTATTGTAACTTCTCAAGCTATGCCATATTTGTGTATGTTGTAATTATTTGGGTAGGGTGCAACTCCTTGAAGTAAGGTAAATTATGTGCAATTCATGTGATAGTTAAATGATATGCAAGTTTGTGAAGTTAACCGAACAATGTGAGGCTTGTGGAAGTAATTGAATTATATGTAGCTTGTTGAAATGACCAAATTATGTGCAAATTGATAATGTAGCTAAAAATGTGTGAAATTGGTTAAAATGTGTTTCGGGGGCTTTCTGGAAGGTAGATAGGCCTAATTACAAAGGAAACTCTAGTGAAATTTTCAGGAAATATCGGAGTTAGTAAAAATTTGGAGGTTGGCATGTTTGGTGTTCTCTTAACTAAGTGATTCCCCGATCCTCATTCGAGGACGAATGATTCTAAATGGGGGAGAATGTAAAGACCCGTAAAATTTCATAGCTAAAAATAATGCCCAAATAGGTCCCCGTGTTGTTATAACAGTAGAAATTCTTAAAACGGACCCTTTTTGAGTAAAAAGTACCCCGGGACTTAAAAGATATAATTTTCCAGATTTGCGCAGGTCTGCGGTCCACTATGCGATCGCAGATCAGTTATGCGGACCGCATAGTGGTCGCATACTTGGATAGTTTGCTGTCCATTTTGAGGACAACTATGCGGCCTAGAATGCGATCACATTTCGCAAATGCGGGCCGCACAATTGTCACATTCTTGCACCTTGATTTTTGCGGAGGGAGTTATGCGACGCACTATGCGATTGCATAACAGGTATGCAGACCGCATAGTGGTCGCATACCTGGGAAATCTACTTTTCCTTTTTGCTCATTTGACGGCCATTTATGCGACAGGAATGCTGACCGCATAGTAGGAATGCGAACGCATTCCTGACCGCATATCTGCTTCGGGACTGTTAAAATTCTAATTTTATACCCGACCCCCAGTTCATTAAAACACTTATCCCTTTCATTTTAAGCTTATTTTCTGATAAATTAGAGAAAGGAGAGAGTGGGTTCTAGAGAGAGACAGTCCCAACTTCATCAAATTTGTTCCTCCATCACTACTCAGGCCTGGAATTGATCAAGTAGGACACTATTTTCTTCACTACAAGAGGTAAGCTTCTACCCTATCAACCTTAATTTCCAGATTTTGTTAAAATGAAACATGGTTAGGTGAGTTCAAGAAGATGTGCGTAGGAGTCTTGCATGCATGTAACCAACTAGTCATAATCTAGTAAAAGGAAATGGGTTAGAGTAATCTTTCACTAAAAAGAGGCCATTTAATCTAAAGGAACACCTAGTGTTTGATAGAATGCTCAAGTGAGTTCAAGACATGATCATTATTCCTAATTCTAAGTTCAATTATGCCACATTGTGAACTAGATTGAAGGTGCTAGAAGGTCTGGTGAATTGTGGTAGAAAATTAAAGGGGAATTCTGATTCAAGGTACGTATGGATAACTTTAATCTTTGTAGAGTTACCATGTTGGTGTCCGAGCACACGATATGAAATTCCTTCTTGAGCTTATGTTAATTGATTGTCCTGCTGTGTCGAGGTGTACAATTTCATTCTCTGATTTTTCTTAAGTCGACTACCATGCTAATTGAGATTATGAAGGGTGATTCCTTGTGCTTATCCTATCATGTGTAAGGTTCGTCAAATGTTCAAATATGTCGATATGTCAGTATGTGCTATTAAATGAAAGAATGTTAACATACCCTAATGTGGGAATGTATCTAATTGCTAAAGGCCGAGTGTGGCAAATGATGAAAAGAAACTGGAGATTGATTTAATTGAGTTAAATAGTGATGGCAACCCCATACATGAAATTACTGTTTGGTAAGGATTATTGTGCCTTGACTTCATATAGTTGTTGGTTGATGTGAACTTATGTTCTTGATGATGAAAATACCTGCGATATAATTGTTGTTCATTGTTGCTATAAAATATGATTGTAAGATGGATCGGGTAGCACGCCGCAACAGAATTGTAAGGTGGGATCTGGTGCACGCTGCAACCGAATTGTAAGGTGGGATCGGGTTGCACGCCGCAACCGAATTGTAAGGTGGGATTGAGTTGCATGCCGCAACAGAATTGTAAGGTGGGATCGGGTTGCACGCCACAACAGAAGTAATAAGGGTGTAATGTGATTGTGAGATAGGATCGGGTTGCATGCCGCAATAGAAGAAATAAGGGTGGAATATGATTGTAAGGTGGGATCGGGTTGCGCGCGGCAACAAGGGAACAATTGAAATAAGAAAATGTGAAAACCCCATTTGCGATTCTCTGTATCCCTGTGCAATATTTGTTTGGGTTTCTTTAACTGCCTCTTATATGTGTATTGCTTGATTTTACATAGAGTAAAGTTTGTCTATACATGCTAGTACTATTCAATGGTACTAACGTCCCTTTTGCAGGGGGTGCTACATCTTTTATATGGATATAGGTTATTCTATAGCAGGTAGCTCGGTCCGCCGTTAGTGGTGCCTCCTCTTCATCTCTTCAGCAGCTCTGGTGAGCCCCATTTCCTCTCGGGGCCGTGTGTGGACCATATCATTCTCTTTTGCTTATGTTGAAAAAGGTATAGCCGAGGCCTTGTTACCGGCAAGTCTATGTAAACTTCTAGTACTCTTAGAGGCTCCACAGACACTGTGTGGGTTGTATGTATTTTAGGTAGTAGTTGCAATTATTCGTAATCGTGGTTCCGTGTCGAAAATGTTGTGCTTAGTTTGTATATTTTGGGATTATCAAATGTTGAAGCTTTAAAAGAGGAAAATGAAATTATGTTGTAAATTCATACGTTGATTCCATTTGTTATTTTATTTATAAATTGTATATTATAAACACGGGGTAATGCGTTGGGTAGGAAAGACAGTCCATGTCCGCTTGACCGGGATCATCCGGTTAAACGCCGGTCTCGTCCCTCGGTTTTGGGGCGTGACAAGGGGGACATAGGGTCCCCTTGTCTGATCCCTCTTTGTCCTTGGAAACGTTTAGTGAGGCCTCCATTTAGCACAAGAGAATACGAAACAATTTTTACTTGTTACCTGTCATTAATTTGTATATGTTTTTATTTATTCCTTCCTTGAATATTATTTGATTTTACATGCTATATGTTATCACTTATGTTAAATCAATGTCCTTATTGTTTCATGCCTTTATGATACGCTCAAATTACACCTTAAAATAGTGTAAGAGGTCAATTGTCAAATATAATAACCCAACAAGGTTGGGGTCGAATCCTACAGAGAACAATATGGAGGCGGTTAGGAATGTAAGAGAATTATCACTTATCGCACAAAGACAAACAAATAGATTTTGGTTTTTAAAATATTGGGCAGTTCTGCACCTGTGGAACTTTGACCGCAGGTGCGGTTTCGCTCCTACCGAAAACTGAGTCGCTCCTGCAGTTAAGGACTCGTAGGTGTGAGGTCGCACCTACGGCCATCGTCCAAAACTCAACTGCCCAAATTTTTTTGTGTTATTATTGACTTAGGCTTTGATTTTGGCCACTAATCTGTACTCAAGACTTCCAGCTTAGTGTACCAAACTTTGTTCTAACTTCATTAACACTAAAATTACGGTATTAGGCACTCAATTTTCACCTATACAATATCCCGACCACTTTGTGAGCGTATAAAGTTTTCTCCTTCTTCACACGAATGGAGTTCACAATAACCGAACACTGAACTAGCACACACTCCCTACTCCCAACCAAATCCTCAATCTAAATCTAACCTAGTTTTCAAGGTAACCAAAAAAAAATAAGAAAAAAAGAAAACGACCATGGAATATACACGGCCATTGAAGGCCCGGACACACAAATACATAATAATACAAACAAAAAGAGAGGAAGAGAGGAGTGAGGGGTAGAGATTACCTGGGTTCTTGTGATTTGTAGTGAGTGAGAGTTGAGGGGAAGTGAGGGGTTTCTTTTTTCTGTTCTTTGAAGTTTAGAGGGTAAAGAGAACTGACCTGGGGGGTGAGATTTTTGAATTTACTTGGGCGACTTTCGCACCTGTGGAAATATTTCTGTACCTGCAGTTATGCACGTGTGAAAAATAAACCGCTCATGTGACGAAAGCCGCACCTGCGGGCAGGCGGCCGCTTCTGCGAGACCGCACCTGCGGAAGCCGGACCGCAGGTGCGAAATCACTGGGCTCAGCAACAAGCAGACTGTTGGCATCTGATCGCATAGTTGATCACGGATGCCACTCTGCTATAGCATAATTGACATGGGGAATATCAGAGTTGGTCAATGTGTTTTCCCAGTAATTTTATTGTTTCTTGCACTGATTTTGACCACCCGGTATCACCGACCTGCTCAAATCAACTCCGAAAAATGTGAAACTTGGTATATTGGTTAGAAAAAATATAATAAGCTATTCTAAAAAAAGAAAATTTCAAAAATGACCAAAAATTTTGAAAAACGATGGGTTGCCTCCCACTAAGCGCCGCATTTAACGTCGTGTCACGACGCAAATAAACTTTTCCACTTTTCTTGCCACTTGGATGATATGAATTGATCCCCAATCTTGGAATCAAGCTTGTGACCACGGGTGGTGGGGGTGGTAAATAGATGACCGAGCCAAGCCTTAAATTCTTCATTTTGCACTTCTTGGCTCTCATGTGAGGAATGTCATTTTGTTTTTTTGTGTCCTCAAATTGCAAGATGTATGGTAAGAACTTTTCTTCTCGCAACGCCCCATTGACTTGTGTATTTCAACTTCCGTTTTACCACACAATTCCAATGTTGAAAAATGCTTGGAATGTTCCTTCAAACCTCCAACTTGCAAATTATTCCGGATTTTAACATCCTCGTTTTCCTCCGGAATAGAGTCAATTTCAACCAAATTTTCAATCACCCCGGTTGACTCTAATTCCATATTTTTGTTGGCATCACTAACACTCATGGATTCGGTTGGAGGATGTTCAAGGCTTGATTCCTCAAAGTAAAACTCACTCTCACCCTCGAAATTAGACTCTTCTTGGCTTCCATCTACACTTTCAACTTGAGAGGCATGGTGAGCCTCCATTAATGCTTGCATTTGATCCTCCAAAGTGCGGATGTGCTCATCATTTTGAGTCACTTCATGCTTCAATTCCTCGAGTACAAAGTTGTGTTTTCCTCATTTTCAAGAATGGCCTCCAAGATGAGCATCATCCTCTCATTTTGAGAATTTGAGAGTTCTTCTTGGTTTTGTGCAAGTACCAAGAAAGAATTTTCAACTTCAACCTCCAAGGAAGGTTCTTGTCCATCACTCACCTCCAAGGCTTTTTGAACCCTTGAAGCTTCAATTATTTCATCCATTTGTGATTGCAACCTTTCAAGTGCCAACTCATTTTGGAGACTAGTCTCCAAAAGTTCTTCCAAGGAATTTTGCTCATGCTTCCCTTCTTCAAGTAAGCACTCCAACATGAGCTTGAACTCTCCATTTCTACCATGCTCACTTCCCTCCACTTCTTCACCCCTAAAATTTCCATCACAAAAATTAGAATCATCATAGTGGGGGCTTGGGGAAGGGAAGGACAAATATGCACAATCATACCAATGAACATTTTGGTGACCACACCTATCACAAATACTCCACTCATGTGTTTGAGATTGTGCGCACAATCCATCCCAGAGAGAATTTAAACAATTTTTCCACGAGTGTGGTCCTCCACAATAAGGACAAGGGTTATCAAAGTATGAACAACTACCATCCGACCAATTTTTATTATATGATGCCATATTTTTTTTTATGAAAAACTAAGAAAATAAACAAGAACAATAATTACAAAAATATTCACAAGTTTGAATCAAAGCACTTATGCTTACGTCTCAAACAACCTAAATTACGCTAATTGTTCCCCGGCAACGGTGCCAAAATTTGATACGCTCAAATTACCTTAAAATAGTGTAAGCGGTCGACTGTCAAATATAATAACCCAACAAGGTTGGGGTCGAATCCCACAGAGAACAATATGGAGGCGATTAGGAATGTAAGAGAATTATCACTTATCGCGCAATGCCAAACGAATAGATTTTGGTTTTGAAAATGTTTATAACTAAATGCGAAAATATAAACTAACCTAGAAAGCAAGTAAAATGATCAATGGCAACAAGTATGAATGCATCGGGAATTACACTCAAGTAACGATCCAATGTATTTCACGATTTTACAAATATGAGCGAGTTTATGTTAATTAGCCACGAATAATAATTCTAAATTAGCTTTTTCCAAAGACTAATAAGACTTCCTAATTGAATTATTCCTAACCCAATCAAGATATTAAGCACACCCGGATATGACTACATNCATTAAAGAACAAGAATAATTAAATAAACAATAACTCACTTCATAAAAGATGAAAAATCATTAAATACATAAGCACAACAAGGTATTTAATCCACACTTTAAACATGAATATTTCCATAAACAAGAACTAGTGTTGGAAATAAATAATACACACTTAAATATTCAATACAAATCAAGAAATGAAGAAACAAACATAAATGGGTAAGAAATCCTTAACCACAAGGTTGAAATCTTCAAATCCCAAGTGTGTGTGCAAACCGTAGGTCGAGTATATGAGAGGGGGGAATGAGAAATGTGATTTTACATATTTGCTCAGGTCTGATGTCCGTTGATCGCACTTGCGGAAGAATCTTCACAGGTGCAGTTCAGCAAGAGCGAAAATCCACCGGCAGGCGCGGTTCTGGATGGCTTGACCAATTTCTGCAAGTGCGGATAAATGGTCGCACCTGCGGTTCCGCAGGTGCGAGAAATGCATCACAGGTGCGAGTTTGTGTGGCTGTGCCTTCCTTCACAGGTACGTTGAGTCCTCCACAGGTGCGATCTCGCATCAGCGGCCGAGAGTCCGCAAGTGCGGAATCAGTAAAGCTTTTTGTGCACTTTTCACCACTTTTTGTTCAACTTCATTCCAATTCAATACCAACCACTTCATGGCATCATTTCTCTGAAAATTGAGCAATTAAACAATAATAATAACCTCAAATTATCATTGAACGATACAAAATCTAATGAAAACAGGCCAAAATGAGTGGTAAAATTACCACTCATCACTTTACTTGTCTTTATTTCCTTTACTTGTTACTTGTTGCACTTTATTATGATATATTCGATTGTGTGAGATCTTGACTGTTCTTGCGCTAATGATTTGTCAAGGTTTGTGTTGTCTTACGATGTGAGGATACTTTATGAAATTGCGTTGTTGGTTGTTCTTTGTTGTACTCGTATTTCCTTGGTGATCTACACACTTTTGTTCCCTTTTATTGTTGTGATTTTTGAATTTGTTGTATTGGGTTGTTAATGTTATTGAAATGATAATGGGAACGAGTTGCACACTACAAGATAATGGAAATTAAATGATATTGGGAATGGGTTGTGTGCCGCAACATAATGAAAATGAAATGATATTGGGATACGTTGCTCGCTGCAACTGATGTTGACTTGGAATTGGAATTGGATTGTGCGCCGCAATGAGAGATGATGTGTTGTAACTATTTGTAGCTATTGTGTTGTATTTTCTTTACTGTGATATGAGGCTATAAGGTGACGTTATTCTTGGTCCGTTCTTGTGAGTTTATCCATTTTATATATATTTCTTTTGCTTTCTCTTTATTATTCGTGCAAGCTTATAATGAGTGTCTTTTCATAGCCTCGTCACTATTTCATCGAGGTAAGGATTGGTACTTATAGAGTACATAGGGTTGGTTGTACTCATACTAAAATTTTGTACTTTTTGTGCAGATTACGATGTTGGTCCTAGCGCACATAGTGGAGAATGCTCGGACCTGATCTATTAGGAGACTAAAGGTAGAGCTGCACAGTGTTCGCGGTTCCTCAAGTCCGCTTCCTATATTGTTTATTTTTTATTTTGTTTCAGACAATTGTATTTCATTTCAGATTTTATTTGTAGCATTCTTATTGCTCGTGTACTTATGACTCCAGTTTCTGGGATTAACATAGACAACATTACTTATGGATTTATTTTATGTATTTCAGAGTATTTCAGTCTGTAATTCTTACTATTTTGCTTTCAACTTGTTAATATGGTTAATTATTTAGCTAATGTTGGCTTGCCTAACAAGCGGAGGTTAAGTACCGTCAGGACCCCATGGTTGGAGTTTTTGGTCGTGAAAATATTCTTCCCCCACAATCATAGAAGAGAAGGTTTTAGGTCCAGGACCCAACACCAGAGTCTGAGGTGCCTGGCACACTGGTCCCGAACCCACATCACATCCCGAGGTTTAATTCGTAAAGCCAGAGGTCACAACTACTGCCTGAAGACTCTTTAGGAAGAAAAACTCGTGAGAGTGTCTAGTGCTCCACAAGGAGTCCCTAAACTTTGTATTTCATTTCTATGCACTAGGGACAATGCATTCTTTCAAGTTAGGGATGGTTAGAAAATATATAAACTTCTGTGATTGTATATATGTGTTAGTTGTAAGTTGACTTATTTTGGACTACCTTTGGGTTTTCTTTGTCTAATTCTTTTCCAAGGGAGTACTTTGGGAATCAAGGAACTAGAAATGAAGCATTGTTACTTGGTTGGTACTAGTCTGTCATATTCTAGCATGTGATAACTTTTGAATTCATTCATACTCCTCAAATATATTTATAATGTTAAAAGTATTACAATACGAATGAATAATCATTTTTGTGAAATTATAGCTCATTTGTGACTTTGTGATTGCTATAATTAATCGTATGAGATATTGCATGCTCTTAATTGAGAGCTGAAAACAAGTTATTTCAAGTAATTCATAAGCCATGTGTGGTGAATGTTTGTAAAATAATTCATGCTCATACGTGTATCATCTAGAACTTTCCCCACTGGTTCATCAATATGAATTTTAAAATTATGTTTGGTCGTAAAAATGATCTTTTTAAGATTTCTTTATTTAAAACCTATGTAGCCTTACTAGCCTCCCATTGTGCTAATAATGTCCCTATTTTTCCCCTTTTGAGCTTAGACCTTTTCTTTGGCTAGCACATAACAAACCTTTATCTTTTAAGAATATCACATTTTTTGAACTCATCCCTCATTATAAGCTAATGGTGTAAGCATGATGATAGAAAGCCTAAGGTTAGGGTGTTGATGATAAGTGGGAAACAGTGAAGTTCTGTCAGACCCAACCTATGGGCCGTGCCGGGCACCCGGTACCTTACTCAATCGAGTACCAACGTAACATATCTTTCTTATCGTACTACCATGGGTAAATGGGACAAAAGGGTCATCATGAGATAACCGGAATAAAATATAAGTTCATACTAGACATATGATGACCCAACATTATATAGAAACTTATACATGTGACATACGGGCCTATAAGGCTGACATGATCATTTGTAAACACAAAACATAGGCCGATAAGGGCATACAAGTATCCATATACCTAACATCTATCTACAAGCCTATAAGACTACATAAATGTAATTTAGGTCGGGACAGGGCCCCGCCATACCAGTCATTAGATGTCCCAATCATACTGACCAAATAGACAACTCCGGAGCAAATGGAGTGCAGCAACACCTTCCGCTGAGCTAATAGCCTACTAGGAGGACTGTCGACCTGTCTATAGGGGCCTGCGGGCATGAAACGTAGCGTCCCCAGGGAAAGGGACGTCAGTACGAATAAAGTATTGAGTATGTAAGGCAGTAAAGCATAAATAAGAACAGTAATGTAAAGAGAGATATATGAGGTATAACATGTAGCATCTGAGTGCCTCTAAGAGATAGTGACATGAAATGCATGATACATATATATAAATAATATTTTAAAAACATCTTCTTCTGTGGGCATCATCATCATCATCATATCGTGCCCGGTATCAAAGAGGACTCGGTAAAAACATACCCAGTCATCATAAGGCTTAGAAGAATCGTACCCGGCCATGTGGAGCTCGGTAAACCCAACTGATCAATGGTTGAGCAATAGGTGCCGTACCTGGCCGACTATTGCGCGACTCGGTAGAGTAAAATAAATACTATACATAATACATGTTGGACTCATGGAATCACACTTTAAACCTTTCGGAGTGACATAAGGTAGTTGCACCTTTGAGTAACATTATGGAAATCATACCATCAATATGAACTTCACTAAGACTCAAGGATCATATATACTTTCTTAGAATAACTTTGTAAGGAAAAAACAACATGGAAAACCTTAGTTACTATGAGTAGATTCATTATGAAATAGCGTATCGTTTACGTTTGTTTCACTTTAGTTCATGCCAAAAGAAAGAAGGAAGCGCCTTAACATACCTTTTCAATCTTCTCTCCAATCGTCAACAAAGCTCAATATGATCTTCTTACGTCAACAATGAGTAACCCGACTTCGTCGTCATCATGCGAGCTGCTTTGTGCAGTCTCGCGAAAACGCGAATATCTCTCTACTCCGATGTCTTATTGATGAACGGTTAAATGTGTTAGATAATCCCCTAATTCCAAGTATATTGGGATAAAATCTCAGCTACATTTGACCTAATTTTCAGCACATTATGAATGTAACTTGTGAAGACCTTTGCCAACTTTTGTTCCACAACTTGCTTGACTTCAAAACGTAGCACACGAGTATCATACGAAAAAAATAACTCAAAGAATAACCTCCTTATCATGTTATGAACCATAGTCTCACCCTAAAGTACATGTTATAACATTCCAAACTTGTCGACTTTCGACGAAACTTATTTTCTTCATATGGTTTAGCTTCTAAGATTTCCAACTCTCTTGGTTCTCGTTATTCATGATCTTAAATATTTGTAACCTCCAAAGGTACATGATTATCTTACTTTATATGCCTCCAAATATAATCTTATTTCTGAGCTTACATCAATTGACTTACGACGTATTCTCACGTACTAAAACATGGGGTGTAACATCATTCCCACTTTGGAACATTCGTCCTCGAATGTTGACTAATGCACTTATCCTTATCTTAAGCAATAACTCTTACGAATACTTTAATATTGTCTTTTTCATGTAGGGAGTTGTTCGGTGAATAAATCCAATGGCTAGGGCATTCCCCCATTTAGGCCTCTTTCTCACACCATGACTTGTGGTCGAAATGTTAATTTTTTCTACCTTCTTTCATGCTGCTTCTACCATTCTAAGTTTGAATATGTGCCCCAATGCGACTCTTATCTCCCTTTTTCGCTAGTTTTTAACCAATCTCTAGGCTTCACTTTGTGAACATATATAGTACTATGACAAGCTGTCCCTCTAGGAACCTATAGGTGTACTAAAGTTCTTTGCTTGGTACTTTATTGAACTTACGACTATTGCTATATCTTGTTTCATAGCCTCCGTTATCTATTCTTATGGATTTACCACAACTAGGTAGGTCATACTGTACCATAACTCTTATTTCGGTTTATTACTATGGAGGCCTGCCACCCAACTCTAGGTTACTCTCTCAGCGCTTATCCTATATGTATAAATCTAAGCCATTTAATACTTCCTTAATATTGTTCATATTAATAATGACAACCTAATATCATCTCATATTTGTAACTTTCATCCATCTATTGTTGATTCACCTTAATGTTGATCTATAATCTACCACTAATAACTTGAAACCTCTTACGTAATACATTCTCACTAGGGCTCACGTGTCATCGAGGAACATCTGAAGTGATTTTGCTGATCCACCTAGGAACGATACTATACTTCAATAACAGTATTTCATAGAATGCTGATGGTGTTCATCTTATGGGGTATTCTAATCCCGTGCAGCTCATGAAATCCATGTTCTCAAAATCATTAATCAATCAAAGGCCTAAACATCATCCTCTTATCATTTATTACAATTACACCCTTACTTTACTACCAGGGTAGCATTTCATCTCTTCTAAATGCTCCTAGTTTTAAGCTCATTTGAGTTCACTCATGCTATACTGAGATTTTTATAACTTTATGGAAACCATTAGCTCTTTTGTTGCGATGGGTTTAATCCCGAGGACTTACCTATTCTCGTCACCTTTTCATTCACCTTTTCTTATCCTTACTCCTGTCTAGCTAAAACCGTCTTGCTCTACCATACTTTAGCTTCCGACCTACGCATATCTATTTAGACTACTCACAACCTTCCTTTTAACATGCTAGCACCATATATTTCCTTTCATGCCTTCTCAGTTATCTTTAAATGTAAGCAATTACTGTTTCTTGTCGTTCTGCCATTTTTTGCATAGATACATGGCTTATCTTAGTGCCCACCAATACTGGAGTTCCCTATAACTCATATGATCTTAATTATCAACTCTTGATTTTTTTTCTTCTTCGAGTTCATTAGACACGATAAGTGCCACTTTCTTTTGGAGTGCATGCAATATTATAGTGAGACTGCTGTTACAAGACTATTTATTCTTTAGGTCACTATGCTTATGTTGAAGCCTTCTTCCTTATTTCCTCAGCTGGTCTTTCATTGCAGTGCTTAGGGAAGACCCTCTAACTCTTGTAAAGATGCGAGTTTATTACATTGTGTACCCCACGGAATTTCTGATGTTCTTACTCGCCTACCATTATCCTTAGTTACTTACCTTCGTGCCCTTGTGCTCGTAGGGTTGCTTCTGAATTGAAATTTCAGTTGTCGCTAGTGGCGCTCCTTTTTATTTCCGTTACACTTATTTTGTACCTTTTACTACCCCAATTCCTATTTGAATATTTCTCGAGGATGAAGATGTCGTATCTGAAAAACTGAATTTCCTATGCTTGGTTTCACTGTGTTTATCTTGCCATGAACTACTGATTTATCTGTATCCTCCTATCTAACCGTAACTAGGCTCTTCCTGAATCAACTACAGACTACCCGTTGGTCCACTCTCATATCTGTATTTTATGTAACGTCTCTTAGATTATGTCCTTTGTCTTAACTTACCTCTCGTACGTGATCTTTATGTATCAATAGTTTATTCCCACTTATTTAAAAATATCATCGAGTGCGGAACCCTTATTGATTCTCTCGGGCATCATGCTTGCATAATGTTCTGGAGTCATATCATATCTATAGGATCTGAATAAATGCAATCTCATTCGTTTCACCTTTTTACTGCATTCTTCCTTTACCATTTGATAGTTACCTTTTCATCTTTGGCATTTTTTTCGCATCTTCACTTAAATGTTATTTACCTTGCAATAACCCTTCTACACCAGGGATAATTGAATTTCTTATGCACAAGGGTGAAACCTAGTGTAATTGAACATTTAGTCCCTGAAGCTTAACTCTGCTAATAGTTCTTTCTTTAGGGAAGCGTCTTCGTAAATGACCTTTGAAGATTATTCTTCTATTGTTCATTCTATTATGGACGAAACACGATCTCTGAAACGATGCCGACTATTACCAATTCCTTCGATCCCTAATTCATGTTCAATTTATCTTTTTCAGTAGCCCATACTAATTTCTATTACTTTGAGGGTCTAACTCTTCCTTCTGGTAATCACGTTTGAGTCACCAACTTATTTCTCGTAATGAGGGTATGGCTTTGTGGTTTATACTCTTGTATTGTCTCAAGGAATGTCTTCTCTTGTATTTTCCTTCACTTGACTATTGACTCTCTCATATTGTCATATTTTGATTTACCGTTATCACTCATTTATCACATCTTACTCATAATGCTTCTTTTACTCTCTTCTTATTATCCTGCTAATATCTCTGTCTATTACCTTATTCTGAATACTTCAACAAAACAACCTTTCGCTATTAGATCCCCTTGAACCATCTCATTGGCTCTTGGGTCGACTAACATTATCTCTTTCCTAGGGGCAGGAGTCATCCTAAGGTAAATATTCATCCCTTCTAGGATTCCAGTGCCTATCTTCTGGACTTTCGGAACATTCTAGCATTGATATCCGACTATATTATTCTAGAGTGCACCATATGGCTATCTCCCAATGAGAACTATTACCATGTCCTGCACTACCCTTCAAAAATGTTAGTTAATGATTAACAATCCATCCAAAATTATGGATTACTCTAACCTCAGCTGGATCCTGATATCTCATCCACGTTTTTAAATTATGTGAGTTATCTCCCATAGGGCATAATTGAGACGGGTATGGACAATTGTAGATATCTCTGTTACTGTTGAAATTAACTCAAAATGCTTATATTTCTCTGCCTGAATTATAAATACATATAATCTTTATTAACTAGGTACCTCGTACCCCTCTTCATCTTGCTTCTTTTACTTGCTGAAACTTGTATCTACCTTCTGATTCTCTTAGTTCTTTTTACCATATGGGTGGATAGATATTCTTGCCTTAGATCTCCTTACCAAGAAACTTACACATCTTAGTACACACATGATCCGTTAAACACCTCAACTTTACTCATCATAAGCATGATATAAAATTGAGTACCTCTGATTCAACTCTTCCACAACCACATTCAATCTCTTACCAACTGTCTTTCTAGATGTAGGCATCATTGTATTATGAATAATAAAAGTTGGGTATTTAATTTCTTACAACTGAGTTCTACCACACGATCTAGAGTAAGAAGAAAGAGTGACAGTCTTGAATGCCTTGTAGCCTCCTGCTTGTAAGTGTGGTGCACAGCACACCCATAAACAAGACTCTACTAGACACGGCTTGTAGGCTCCCTAGGACAGAACCGCTATGATACAACTTCTGTCACGACCCAACCTATGGGCCGCGATGGGCACCTGGTACCTTACTCAACCGAGTACCAACATAACATATCTTTCTTATCATACTATCATGGGTAAACGGGGCAAAAGGGTCGTCATGAGATAACCAGAATAAAATATAAGTTCATACTAGACATAAGATGACCCAACATTATATAGAAACTTATACATGTGACATACGGGGCTATAAGGCTGACATGATCATTTGTACACTCAAAACATAGGCTGACAACGCCATACAAGTATCCATATACCTAACATATGTCTACAAGCCTCTAAGACTACATAAATATAATATAGGTCGGGACATGACCCCACCATACCAGTCATTAGATGTCCCAATCATACTGACCAAATAGAAAACTCCAGAGCAAATGGAGTGCAGCAACACCTTCCGCTGAGCTAATAGCCTACTAGGAGGACTGTCGACCTGTCTACAGGGACCTGCAGGCATAAAACACAGCGTCCACAGGAACAAGGGACGTCAGTATGAATAAAGTACTGAGTATGTAAGGCAGAAAAGCATAAATAAGAAAAGTAATGTAAAGATAGATACATGAGGTATAACATGTAGCATCTGAGTGCCTCTAAGAGATAGTGACATGAAATGCGTGATACATATATATATAAATAATATCTAAAAAACATCCGCGTCTGTGGGCATCATCATCATCATATCGTACCCGGCCTCAAATAGGACTCGGTAAAAATATACCAGGCCATCATAAGGCTCAGAAGAATCGTACCCGACCATGTGGAGCTCGGTAAACCTAACTGATATGTGGTTGCACAATAGGTGCCGTACCCAGCCGAGTATAGTGTGACTCGGTAGATTAAAATAGATACTATATATAATGCATGTTGGACTCATGGAATCAGGCTCTAAACCTTTCAGAGTGACATAAGGTAGTTTCAACTTTGATTAACATTATGGAAATCATACCATCAATACGATCTTCACTAGGACTCAAGGATCATATATACTTTCTTAGAATAATTTTGAAGGAAAAAACAACATGGATAACCTTAGTTGCTAGGAGTAGATTCATTATGAAATAGCGTATCGTTTACATTCGTTTCACTTTAGATCATGAAAAAAGAAAGAAGGAAGTTCCTTAACATACCTTTGCAATTTTCTCTCCAATCGTCAACAAAGCTCAATATGATCTTCTTACGTGCACAATGAGTAACCCGGCTTCGGCGTCATCATATAAGCATTGTAACTCTCGTATTTCAAAACCAGTATTCTACAAGAAAACGGAAAACACCTCCCCTATTTTTAATACATCCCATATGTTACCAAAAGTCACCAAACAACCCAAACAACAACAATATAATTCACAATAAGCTCTCCGATTAGTTCAACAATCATTTTGAGCGGCAAGCTCAATCAAAATCCGTATAACCCATATCACCCCTTATAGACTTCTTACATTAACTTAACAACATTATTAATATTATAATGAAGTAATTCATAAATTACTCCATCCTTATACCATATATTTATAACAAGGGAAACAATCCACAACTCCAATTTTCTTTAATTTGCAACTTAATTCACTAGTTCATATCTAGTCCAACCATTTAACTTAATAAACATCAAGATAACCTTAATAACCTGCAATAACACAATACCCATACCTCCTAAATTATCTTCAAGTTGAAATTCAAGTTATATTTAGCTTACAACAACCCTCAGTGGCAATACAACAGCATAGAAGTGACTTAAGCTAATACAAGTATTATCTTGTAGTTTATTATCCTAACAACTTAACCAACATACAAAAAAGCTTAAGCACAATTAATATGCTGTTATACTCACCTTATACAGTATCAACCACTTGAAATTTTGGCCAAACACTGCCTGCAATTATCCTTAATGACACCACAACACTATAGGTGTTGTATTCTCTTCTTGAATCAAATTTTGGTGTTCAAGTTGGAGTGTAAACACTTGTGGTTAACCTTGAAAATATATATGTATGAAGGAGTGAATGATTATTAACTTAATCAACAAGAACCAGATGTGACCTGAGGTTATTTCACTTTGAATAACCCTCCAAAACAACCACAAGATAAAGAACTACGATCTAGAAAGTACCACGAGGTTTCTAGCGTTGGATTCATGTGTTTATCTTAGGTTTTCACCCTAGAATCATGGAGGAACCATTGGAGAGAATTTAGGGGGGGTTTAGGAACTGTTTTGGATGAGAAAAATGAGTTAAAACGACATATAATTGACTTAGATACAAGCTGAAGTTTTACACCGACTTTGTGGGTCCATGGGAGCTGCTTTGCGCAGTCTCGCGAAAACGCGAATATCTCTCTACTCAGATGTCTTATTGATGAACGGTTAAATGCATTATTGGGATGATAAAATGAGTTAAAACGACATATAATTGACTTAAATACAAGTTGAAGTTTTAGACCAACTTTGTGGGTCCCATGGGAGTTGCATTGCAGAGTCTTGCAAAAATACGAATATCTCTCTACTCCGATGTCTTATTGATGAACGGTTAAATGCGTTAGAAACTATACTTGTAGATATAAAATTTGGTATGTATGTAATCCCCTAATTTCAAGTATATTGGGAGATGATCTCAGCTAAAATTGACCTAGTTTTCAACATATTATGAATGTAACTTGTGAAGACCTTTTCCAACTTTTGTTCCACAACGTGCTTGAATTCAAAACATAGCACACGACTATCATATGACAAAAAATAACTGAAAGCATAACCTCCTTATCATGTTATGAACCATAGTATCACCCTAAAGTACATGTTATAACATTCCAAACTTGTCGACTTTCGACGAAACTTATTTTCTTCATATGGTTTAGCTTCTAAGATTTCCAAACCTCTTGATACTTGTTATTCATGATCTTAAATATTTGTAACCTCCAAGGTAAAATTATTACGTTAATTTATATGCTTCAAAATATAATCTGATTTCTGAGCTTAGATCAATTGACTTACGACATATTCTCACGTACGAAAACGTGGGGTGTAACAAGTTCATATTATGTATAATAGTGGACCCGTCAAGGATGTCTTCTATGATACTTTGAAGCAAGTAGCTATATTTTAGAGCGAATATAGTTGACACTGGAGCTCTAAAATACTTTTAAAACTGCAAGGAACTCCTACACAAAATTAGAATATTGATCTCTTTGATAACAACCTGACACTTCACATTGGAAGCATACCTAGAAGGTGATTATATCATTCAAAAAATGGCTAATTGTGTTGAACAATGTCAAAAAACATTGTATGGTATAAAGAGGACAAAAAAAGCCAAGTGTGAAAAGAAAAGAAAAAAGGTGGGCAGTGCTCAAGGAATGCGTATTCACTCATATCCCAGATGTTTATCTAACATTTGAGCATCCTTTTTGAGTGCGAGAAATTGTTATGTGTCTCATGATCCTTATAGTAATTATTGTGATTGTTATGACCTTTCTGTTCTGTAATGACCCGACCGGCTATTTCGAGCTTTAGCATATCATTTGGCGGTTTGAGACTTTGAGTAGCTTCATATGATGCATTTTGACTTTTGTGTACGGATGAACTTGATTTTTGATAGGTTCTGAGTCTCAATTCGAAAGCATTGAGTTGGAAGAGTTGACCAAGGTTTAACTTTTAATTGAACGAACTTGAATTAGTGATTTGATGATTCCAATAGGTTCGCATGACGATTTTGACTTGGGCACATGTTCGGATTTGGATTTTGATGTTCTTGGAATGTTTTGGCCCTGTTTGTCAAAAGTTAGAAATTGAAGGTTTACGAAGTTCATAGGTTTGATCGGGAGTTGATTTTGATGTTATCGAACTTGGATTATTGTTTTGGGACATGGAATAGGTTCATTTAGTGGGTGAGAACTAGTGTGCGTAGTTTTGCTGAAATCCATGATGTTTAGGATTGATTCAGACATGTTTGAAGTTAGAAAGATTGGAACTGATGACATTGGTTTTGAACATCAATTCTTGGGTTTAAGGTTATTTGTAGTGTTTTGTGCATTTGAATAAGTTTGGATGATATAGTTAGACTATGGTATGGTTGGATGGGGTCCCAGGGGGCTCTAGAGTATTTCAGATTGATTTCGGATCATTTGGGTGCTTGTTGCCATAATTGGTTCTTGTTTGTCGCACTTGCGAAACATTAGCCGTAAGTTCAAGGTTACAGAAGCAGGGATGATTTCGCAAAAGCTGACTTTTGTGTGATCAGATGTAATGACTCGTCCGATTGTTTAGCGTATTTGAGCTTCGTTCCCCTTATTAATTCTTCTGATATGGTGATTTGTTTTTTTGTGACTTGGGGGGATGGTTGTTTTCGATTTGGGAAATTTTTGGAGCGGATTGGAACACTTACTTCCAAAGATGAAGCTTAAGTTATAAGAGTTGACCGAGATTTGAGCTTGGTAAATGACCTAGGAATGCTGTTTTGATAGTTCTAATAGGTTTGTGTGGTGATTTTGGACTTTGGCATATATCCGAATTTGGATTTGTAGATGTCGTCTACAGAAGAGGATCCACATAAGCGGAGGATTTCCCGTAAAAGAGAATGGTCGGGAATTTAAGTGGATTCCTCATCTGTGATGTATTTCTTGTAGATGCGGTGGTGCAGAAGCAACATTTGGACCGCAGAAGCGACAATCACTAGGCAAATTATTTTTAATCAAGGATTTGGCCTCATTTATTATATTTTGAGATTGGAAGCTCGGATTGGGGCGATTTTCACCCACTTGGATTAGGTAAGTGATCTTAAGTTTTGGTTGGTGAAACATAAGGGTTATATTGTGGGTTTTGTAAGAAATTCTGGAGAATGATTATTTGGGATTTGAACCCGATTTGAAGTCGGATTTTGATGAAACTTGTATAGTTAGACTAATGTTGCAATGGCTAGTCAAGATTTGTTACTTTTCTCGATTTTCGTGAGGCGAGCTAGAGTTTTACCTTTTGGCTGACTTTTAGCTATTTGTTAAAGATTGGAGCTTTATTACCTGGAATCGATTCCTATAGTATTGTTTGATCTTATTAATGTTTTTTTGCAAGATTTGACCTTTTCGGAGGCCGATTTGAGAGGCAAGGGCTTTTTGGAGTATTGATTGTCGCACTTTAAGGTAAGCATCTTGACTAGGCTTGACTTGAGGGCATTTTACCCGTAGACTACGATGTTTGGTATGTGTTGGAGGTGACGCACGTACGTGGTGACAAACATATATGTGTCCACCATGGTTATTCATGATCCAGATAGACTTTAAGAAATTGCATGCCTTGGTTTGCTAACATGCCTTTGTGTTACTGTGTTTTCTTCACTTGGACAATTATTCATGCTAGAAATTATGTCTAGGTTATGTGCATATCTGTTTGAGACATGATAGGGCTATCTAGATACGTTGAACTATTTTTCCTTGATTGTAGTCATGCTTTTCAATGATGATATTATATCCGCGTGTTATTTCACCATTGTTGTACACTTCTTACCTATTATCTCACATGTTGTTGGTTTCCTTACTTGGGTACTACGGATTTGAGTTCATTTATGGCACATTGGTATAATTCATGTGGTATATTGATTCCTAATACTGTGAGATATCGGCATATTGCGATTTAAGAGGATTAATGACTGAAATGAGGTGTGACGACCTAATAGGTTTTTTTGTCTACTAGTTCCTTTTTCTATGTTCTGTGACCTTCCATTTATGACTTGCCTGTGTAGACAATGTCAATTTGCGAATAGGTTATGTGAAAAAATTAAAAAAAATGTGATTTTTGACTTAAAATGAGGTTGAGTTGACCACGATCAACGTTTTGGGTAAACGAATCTGGATTGGTGTAATTACGATAGGTTCATATAATATTTTTGGAGTTGTAGGCACGTTTGGTTGGGTTCCCAAGTGACCCGAACGCATTTCGGCGCATTATGTAAAAATTGGCAAAAGTTGAGTTTCATGTTGAAAATATTGACTTTTGATGATTGGTTTTTGACATTTGATGTTATTTTGATGATTTGAGTTAGCGAGCGAGTTTGAATTATTTTAATACACTTGTGTGAATGTTCGGATTGAAGACCGAGGAGCTCGGGGTAGTTTCGTATGGGTTTTGGTTGATTTTGGAATGTCTAATGAACAACTATTGCTAGTGTGAAGTTGCAGGTCTCGTATTTGCGTGGACCTGATTGCAATTGTAAGCCTCGCATTTGCGATATCATGCTCGCATATGTGAAGGGGAACAGGGGGATGGACCTTCGTATTTGGGAAATATTCATCGTGATTGTTATATGGGGATGGTTCGCATTTGCGACCTTTTTGTTGCTTTTGCAATGACTGGGAATTTTGTAGAACTTCGAATTTGTGAATCTTGCATCGCATTTGCGATGGCTTGGGAATTTGCAAATGCGAGGTATATGTCATATTTGTGACTACAGTAAGGCTAAGACAGTGATCGCATTTGCGATTAGTGGTTCACTTTTACAAGTTTGTAATTGCGATATCTACGACTGGGTAAAAGATGGGACAATCGGGACTTAGCTCATTTTACACCCTTGAATCAATCCTAAACTCCATAGATGCAAATTTTGAAGAGGAATTTCATCCCAAATTCTATGGTAAGCAACTTTAACTAGCTTTCAATCAATTTAAACTACTTTTTCATGAACGTAATCATCAAATCTATGAATTCCAAGGTAGAAATTAGAGGGTTTTGGGTAGAATTTAGGAATTTTATAAAATTGAGTTTTAGATCTTGAGTTGACGTCGAATTTGAAGCAAATCATATAATCGGGCTCATGGATGAATGAGTAATCGGGACTTGATTCGAATCTCGGATTTTGACCACGTGGGCTCGGGGCAGACTTTTGGTTGACTTTTACAATTTAGTTAAAGATTGAACCTTTTTTTATTTGTGGGTAATTTCTAAAACTTGTTTTCATGCCCCAAACTCGGTAAGCGCGACCGACACTCAACTGAGTGAACCCGGTCGAGCAAGTCTATTAGATACTTTCTACCCAACTCATCCATGATCAAGAGAAGACATAATTTCATTAATTAGATAGTAGGAAAATCATATATACAATATTAAATCATTTCATTAGTTACATCATTTTTATGTCTCAAAATACACACATTCTTATGATTTAAGTGGAACAAGTGATCAAAACACAACATAATCTGTTTGACATTTCTAGCACCCATGTACAACCCACACCGTGTCTATGAAGCCTATAAAGGATAGAAAACAGTGTTATGATAGTGCCGACAACAAGGCTCCGGCGATACCTCAAAACGTGATAGTAATATGAAGAAAAGATACAATACATGACCCCGGGATGAAGTGGGGCTCATCAAGTCTGCTGGGAAGAGGATGTAACACTATCGCTGGTCAACACTACCTGCTATGGAACAACCTGCATCCATTTAAAGATGCAGCGCCCCCGGCAAAAGGGACTTTAGTACTGTCGAATAGTACTAGTATGTAAAAATAAACACCATCTCAATATAATGAATAATAATACAAGGGTTAAACAGTCATGAGTTCAATACGAGCTTCAAACACTATTAAAACATCAAGCAAGGATCATATAAGTTCTCAAGTCAATTTCCATGTTATTAGGTTGGGTGATCTTTAGAGCCGATATACCATAATTTATAATACCACTGTGTTTTTACACGGAGTTCGATCAGGTGTCGGCTAGGTCATCTCATTTGAGACATCAACCATAACCACAATTTCAATTATCATTTCAAGCAAAGTCACCACCATGTGTGCGGCATGGCGTCCGATCACAGCCCGATCGGCTAAGACGTCTCACCCGAGACATTACCTTTTCAATCAATCATCTCACTTCATACTTCTTTTACATCTTTTCAATTCATTGGAATGAGTGGCCTCAATTATAAAGTCATTCTTGGCACTTGGCCGTATTTTATAATTCTAGTTTCTCCTTCCACATTCAAACATCATTATCATCATAAAAAACAATAAGGCCTACCATTTAAGACATTGGTACACATATGAGTAATTTGGGAATCCTAAGCACATAGAGGCTTTTCATACAATTTGGCATAACAACCTTTATTCGATTTTTACATGAAGTCTTAACATTTCTAACACATATTCCACATTTTGAACACATCCTCAAATGGCAAGATGACATGATGAATCATTTAGATTAAATATTTAACATATATCCTTCAACACAACCACGTTAGGAATAGTTAATTCTATAATGATCAATTTGAGACTTACACCAATTACGTGAACATCGTGGGATTCGATTCTAAGAAGAAGGGGGTTTAACCAACATACCTCAATTGAGATTCCTTTAAACATTAAAACGTTATGAAATTCTTAGCACTTTGATCTATTTTAAAAATATAACAAGTTGGACCAGAATTAGGAATATGGTCATGATTCTAGCTCATTTGAGCACATTATAAAAAACTAGACGTGCATTAATGTTTTTAAGCCCCTTTGATGAAAGATTATATCATTCCTCAAGTCATTCTCTACCATTTTTAGCTCCCAACCTCCCCACATACTTCAAGAATACATATATGCAAGATAACAAACCCACAACTTATAATTGTCTTTTTAATTACCCCCTCATTAGTAGATTTTCGAAATTAAGAGCTAGGTCATAGATTCTTATCTTTAAGATGAGGACTTTATTGATGTTCTTCAAGGATTGAGAAAGAATTGTTGGATATTAGGTTGAAGGTAACTTCCCCACTCTAAGAACTCTTTCTCACTCTAAAGGTATCAGAAATATGCTAAAAATGGACTATGGCATATATTATAACGAAATGGGGTCGGGTTTAAAAACCCCAAAAATGAAGCCCTAGGACAGGATCTACGGTCGCATGTGAGACCGCATAATGAGTCTGCTGTTCGCAAAATGACCGCAAAAAATGGTCTTCAGAACTGGGCTGGCCTGCTTCACTCTAGATGTTATGCGTCCTGCAGACCTTTTCTGCAATCGTATAATGCGCTGAAGAACCTCCCTCTGCAAAAATTCTAAGGTTGATTGTATGACAAAGTGCGGTCCGTAAAATGTTTGTGCGTTCGCGTAACTGGACACAAAGTTGTCATAAAATATGGCCAAAATAGGTGTCTCACTCTGCAGCCATTTTGTGGCCCATATGGTGATTATGCGGCTGCATAATGGGCACCAGAAATGCCCAACTCTGCAAAACATTTTCCTTCAACTTCCCCGCGCAGTGTTGAATCCAAAAAGTCCATATCATTAACACCTACGCCTACCCGGGCACCACGAAACCCCAATTTTTAGTAAAAATTTCACCGAGCCTTACACAGGGCCAATACACTAGGAGTTGAAGAAAAATATTTTGCAGAGATAGGCATTTTTGCGGCCCATTATGCGGCCGCATAATAACTCTGCGGGCCGCAGAGTGAAGCATATACTTAGGCCATTTTTTATGTCATTTTTGCGGCCCATTATGTGACCGCATAACAATTTCTCGGGCCACACTTTGATCGCATATAAAGCCTTGGGATTTTGCGGAGGGAGGTTTTGCGGCACAATATGCGATCACAAAACAGGTTTGCGGGACGCATAATGGCCGCAGAGTGATGCAGTCTAGCCCAGTTCCGCAGGCCCTTTTTCGCGGCCATTTCGCGGACCACAGAAGAATTCCGCGGTCGCATATCCCGGGGCTTCATTTTTGGGTTTTTATAACATGTCCCTACTTCGTTAAAATAGATGCCATGGTCCATTTTAAGCAAAATATTCTGATATTTTAAAAGAGAGAGTACTTAGAATGGGAAAGTGACCTTCAACCTATTGTCTGTCAATTCTTGCTCAAATCATTGAAGATTAACAAGGAGAGTCTTCATCCTAGAGGTGAGAATCTATACCCTAGCCCTTTATTTTGAAAATTAATTAAAAATAGGTAGTTAGCAAGACAATTCTTGGGTATGGGAGTTGTCTATCTTGCATGCATGTGTTATCAAAGAGTGTAGGAAGATTGTGAGCTAAAAATGGTAAGAATGGGATGTGGGATGATACAATATTTCATAAAAGGACCTTAAAACCTGAATGCACACCTAGTGGTTGATAAAATGCTGAAATGAGTTAAATCATGATCATCTTCCTAATTTTGGTCAACTTGTTATATTTCTAAAATAGATTGAAGTTGCTAAGAATTCCAGAACATTTTAGAGTTTAAGGAAGCTCAATTGAGGTATGTTGGCTAAACCCCTTTCTTAGAATTAAATTACACGGCGTTCAAGTAAGTTATAGAAGACCCGAGTTGATCTTTATGAAATTGGTTATCCCAAGTAATCATCTGTTGAAAGATATGTGTTCGATATGTGCTCCAAGTTCTTTTATTCATGCTATGTTATCTTTTGAGGATATATTTAAAGTATGAGTTTTGTGTGTTATAAATGTTATGATTTCAAGTCATGCTTAAGTGAAGGTTATAATGACATATTATGTGAAAATCCTCTATATGTCTAAGACACTTAATTGCTCTCATGGGTACCTAAAAGCCTTGAATTTAAAAGTCTGTTTGTCGATAATGATGATGGTGTGTGAAAAATAAAAAGAGGAGCATGAAATATGAAATTTGGCCAAGTGCCAAGAATGATATTATATTTGTGGCCATAATTGTAGATTAATTGAATTGATGTGTAGAAAGATTGACGTACGATTGTTGATAGAAAAGGTAATGTCTCGAGTGAGATGGCCTAGCCGATTGGACCGTGATCGGACGCCATGCCGCACGCATGGTGGTGATTATGTTGAAATCTGTGATTGTGGTTGATGTCTCAAATGAGGCGACCTAGCCGTTCGGGCCGTGATCGGACTACGTGTAAAAGTACGGTGGTAGTGTGAGTAACGGTATATCGATACTAAAGAGCTCCCACCTAAAAAAATGGAAATTTACTTGAAAACTTATGTGGTTCTTAACTTGATGTTTTGGTATTGTTTGAGGCTTTCATTGAATTCATGATTATTTCCCCTTGTATTATAATTCATTCTATTGATATGGTGTTTAGTTATACATACTAGTATTATTTGACAGTACTAACATCCTTTTTGCCGGAGGCGCTACATCTTTAATGGATGTAGGTGGTTCCACAACAGGTAGCATTGACCAATGATAGCAGTACACCATCCTCCCAGCAGACTTGGTGTGCCCCACCTCATTCCAGGGTCATATATCCTTTGTTCATTGCATTATCATGTTTTGAGGTATAGCCGGAACCTTGTTGCAGGCACTATCATTGTGCTCGTTTGTATATTTTAGAGGCTCCGTATACATAGTGTGAGTTGGATGTTGGTGCTGGGGAAAGTCAAGAAATTCATGTTATGTTTGAATCTCTTGTTCCACTTTAACCTATGAAAACGTGTGTGTTTTGAAATATTAAAAATGAACAAACTAATGGAAAACATTTGGTATTGTATTCATGATCTCCCTATTGTCTATTTAATGAAAATATTTCTCCTCTTTGTTCATGATTGAGTTTGGGAAGAAAGTATATAACAGGCTTGCTCTGCCGGGTTCACTAGGTTGAGCGCCGGTCGCACTCCCCATGTTTGGGGCACGACAAACTTGGTATTAAAGCCTAAGCTTTTAAAATTTCCCAAGATGTCTTAGAGAAGTCTCTAGTAGATTCCTTCTTGTCGGTGTGTTGTTCACCGCATCTATAAGTTAGAGGCTTCTTGGACATTTAGGAATAATACCCTTATTTGATATTCTGGATCGTGCATTAAAACTGATTGTGAAACACTTCCTCCTCTAACTCGCGCATTGCTTTAACTTTCAGTACATGTCACCTAAGAAGAAAGAAAGAACTTGCCAAGGAGTTAATTCCTCCCTAAACGTGGCAGTTGACTCTTTATTTGATGATGCAGGTGAGTACCCGATGGGAGAGGATACCCCCCCTGACTACTACACTACCTGATTCCACTACACCTGACCAGGCTACACCAGTTCCTGCACCTACTGAGGGTGCAACAATTCCTCCAACTGATATTCTGGTTCCACCTCCAGCCCCTGCTTTTTGTTCTAGTACTTCTGATGGGGATCTAAGGGAGCCATACAGATGTTGACTCAGATAATGGCTTCTTTGGCCTAGAGATCAAATGTTGCACCCACTTCTTCTAGCTAACAAGGGGATTCTATTAGTTCCAAGGTGAACATGCTTCTTCAGTTGGATCCTCCGGTGTTCACGAGTGCTAATCCCGAGGAGGACCCCCAGGACTTCATTGATGAGATGCATAAGATTTTCATGAACCATTTCTTGCCTACCGAGACTAAGGCAGCCCGTGTCAAAGAGTTTGAGAACCTTAAGTAGGGTAGCAAGAGTTTGTGGGAGTATCACTTGGAGTTCATGCGCCTATCTAAATATAATGTTCTCATGTTGGATACTATGGAGGTTAGAGTGAGCTAGTTTGTGTAGGGCCTTAGCCCCTTGTTTATCAAAAAGGCTGCTACAAACTGCCTTGAATTCTGATTTGAACTATGGAAAGATGGTGGAACTTTCTCAAGCTATAGAGAACCGTAAGTTGAAGAACGGAATGGTACGTGAGGGTAGCAGTAAGCCCGGGTCTGTAGGAAACTTTGGGGATTCATTTGGTGGGGGTAGATTAGCTTTTTAAGGAGGGTCATTAGGTCATCCTAGTCTTTTGCTTAGTGTTCAGCTAGTGCACCACCATCCGGGCCCAGTCAGAAACATGGGAGTCATTTGAGGCCTAATCAGGCCACCCCACCAGCCGGGCCTATCAGGAGGGAGATTCCAGCAGCAGTGGAGGCCCCCATGCCCCAGGTGTGGGGAGATGCACTTGGGGTCATATTTAAAGGTGGACCTACCCATATGTTGTGGGTGCATATTGAGGGGTCATATTTAGAGAGAGTGTTGTTCATCCCTCCAGGTGCGGTCAAGGGCACAATACAACATTCCAGTTATGTAGCTGCTACATCTTCAGCACCCCCTCCAGCTCGAGGCACTCCAGCACCCGCAGGGTGTAGTGCAGCTAGGGGTGGTGCAAAAAGTTCGGGAAAAAGTACCTAGCTGTTTCTATGCTATGAGTGATTGCCAGAGTGCAGAGGCTTCTCCAGATGTTATCACACGTTCACTATCCAATATCATGATGTGTATGATCTTATTGATCTCGGTTCCACTTTGTCATATGTTACCCCTTATGTTGCTATGGAATTTGGGATATAACTAGAACAACTTCATGAGTCGTTCTCTGTATATATCTCGGTTGGCAAGTCTATTATGACCGTACGCGTTTATAAGGGTTGTGTTGTCGCAGTACGTGGTCGGGACACTGTGGTCGATATCATTGAATTGGAGATTGTCGGTTTTGATGTAATAATGGGAATGGATTGGCTTTATTCATGTTTTGTCAAGCTAGACCGCAAAACTAGAACTGTGAGGTTTAAATTTCAAAATGAGCCTGTTGTTGAATGGAATGGGAATACTGTTGATGCCAAAGGTAGGTTTATTTTTTACCTTAAGGCCACGAAGATGATTAACAAGGGGTGTATCTATAATTTTGTCCCGGTTACGGACACCGATGCTGAGGCACCTATACTCTAGTCTATGCCAGTGGTGAATGAATTTTCGGAGGTCTTTACTGATGAGCTCCCTGGGATTCTGCCAGACAAGGAGATTGGTTTTGGTATCGATATGATGCCAGGAACGTGGAATTGAATGAGCTAAAGGTACAATTAAAAGATTTGTTAGAGAAGGGTTACTCGAAGACTACGCCATCGATATTCTATATCACTCGGGAACGCCAATGTTGTCGCAGATGCTCTTAGCCGGAAATCTATGGGTAGTTTAGCTCACTGGGAGGCATGTCAAAGGCTGTTGGCTAGTGAGGTTCACCAGTTATCTAGTTTGGGAGTTCGTCTTGCGGACTCTAGTGAGGAGGGGTAATTGTGCAAAATAGGATAGAGCCATTGCTTGTTGTGGAAGTTAAACAGAAGCAATACGACGATCGTTGTTGGTAAAATTGAAGGAGGGGATTCATAAACATAAAACTATGGCTTTTACTCATGGAGTGGATGATGGTACACTAAGGTACCATGGGCGGCTATATATTCCAAATATAGATGGTCTTCGGGAAAGAATCATGACTGAGGCGCACACTTCCAGGTATTCCGTACATCCAGGATCTACAAATATGTATGATCTAAAGGAAGTCTATTGGTGGAATGACATGAAAAGGAATGTGGCGGACTTTGTGGGGAGGTGTCCGAATTGTTAGCAAGTAAAGGTCGAACACCAAAGGCCTGGTAGGTTGGCACAGAACATAGAAATTCCAATGTGGAAGTAGGAAATGATTAAGATGGATTTTGTGGTAGGACTACCACGTACTTCGCACAAGTTTTACTCAATTTGGGTGATCGTGGATCGACTCACAAAATCAGCGCACTTTTTGCCATTTAAATCTACTGACATAACAAAATAGTATGCTCAGTCGTATATTAAGGAAATAGTCAGGCTGCACGGCACTCCAATTTCTGTCATTTCTGATCGAAGAACTCAATTCAATAATGTTTGGGTACTCAACTGAATCTTAGTACAACATTTCATCCACGGATTGATAAGCAGGCAGAGCGGACTATTCAGATGCTTGTGGATATGTTACTTTATTGTGTTCTTGACTTCAAGGGTAGCTGGGAGGATCATTTTCCACTCATAGAGTTTTCTTACAACAATGGCTTTCATGCTAGTATTCAGATTGCACAATTTGAGGTATTATATGGTAAGAAATGTAGATCTCCCATTGGGTGGTTCGATATTGGGGAAGTTGATATGATTGGACCAGACCTCGTGCATCAGGCTATGGAAAAGGTTAAGATCATTAAGGAGAAGTTCAAAACTGCTCAGAGTCGTCAAAAGTCCTATTCAGATGTTCGTCACAGAGATTTGGAGTTCAAGGAAGATGACTGGGTATTCTTGAAGGTGTCCCCCATGAAGGGTATATTGCGGTTCTGAAAGAGAGGGAAATTGAGTCCAAGGTATGTCGAGCCATACAAAATCATTCCGAGGATTGGTCAGGTGGTGTACAAGCTTGAGCTACCGCCTAAGATGTCATTAGTGCATCCGGTATTCCATGTGTCTATGTTGAAGAAGGTAGTTGGATATCCTTCTGCTATTGTGCCAGTTGATACCATTGAGGTTAATGAAGAAGTGTTATATGAAGAAATTCAAGTTGCCATTCTTGATAGGCTAGTCCGAAAATTAAGGAATAAAGAAATTGCCTCCGTGAAAGTGTTATGGCGATATCAGAAGGTTGAAGAGGCTACTTGGGAGGCCGAGGAAGAGATGAGTAAGAAGTATCTTTACTTGTTTGTATATATATGTAATCTTTTTATGAAACTTTCTCATAGGAATTTTTGCATCACTTGTTCAGTTGATGTAAAGGTGCCCCTTTCTAGTTAGATATTTCTTTTGAGGCCACAATTAGTATTCTTATGTGTTATGTTACGTCATTGGATTATGTATATGGTTTTAGGATGTGTTTCTAGGGATCTCTGATAGGTGGATAGGCCCAGTTACAGGGGAAACTCTAGCGAAACTTTTGGAAATTTAGGGAGTTAGTCAAATTTAGGGCTGCTGGTGTGTTGTATAAAAATTGAGTTGCATCAGATGCTAATAGTGAACCTTGACCCTCATTCGAGGACGAATGATCTTAAGTGGGGGAGGATGTAAGGCCCCGTGAAGTTTTTCCTAAAGATCGGGGTTTCAGGGTGCCGAGTGATGCACACCAACACAGTTTCGGAGGCCCTTTTTGGCGGCCATTTTGCAGACCGCAGAAGCATTGTGTGGTGGAATATGCGACCGCAAATCCTGTCCCGGGGCTTCATTTTTGGGTTTTTTATAACTCGGACCTACTTCGATAAAATAGATTCCATGGTCCATTTTAAGCAAAAAGTTCTGATATTTTAAGAGAGAGAGAGAGTGCTTAGAGTTGGAGAGTGACCTTCAACCTATTGTCTATCAATTCTTGCTTTAATCATTGAAGATTAACAAGGAAAGTCTTCATCCTAGAGGTAAGAATCTATACCCTAGACCTTAATTTCGAAAATTAATTAAAAAAGGGTAATTACCAAGATAATTCTTGGGTATGGTAGTTGTTTATTTTGCATGCATGCGTTATCAAAGAGTGTAGGAAGATTGTGAGATAAAAATTGTAAGAATGGGATGTGGGATGATGAAATCTTTCATAAAAGGACCGTAAACCTTAATGCAAACCTAGTGTTTGATAAAATGCTTAAATGAGCTAGAATCATGATGATCTTCCTAATTTTGGTTCAACTTGTTATATTTCTAAAATAGATTGAAGTTGCTAAGAATTCCTGAACATTTTAGAGTATAAGGAATATCAATTGATGTATGTTGGATAAACCCCTTTCTTAGAATTGAATTCCACAGCGTTCATGCAGTTTAGGTAAGATCCGAGTTGATCCTTATGAAATTGGTTATCCCAAGTACCCATGTGTTGAAAGATATGTGTTTGATATGTGCTCCAAATGCTTTGATTCATGCTATGTTATCTTTTTAGGTTATATTCTAAGTGTGAGTAGTGTGTGTTATATATGTTACCATTTGAAGTCATGCTTGAGTGATGTTTATCATGCCAAATTAAGTGAAAATCCTCCATATGTCTAAGACTCTTAATTGCTCTCATGTGTACCTAAAATCCTTGAATTGAAAAGTCTTGTTGTCGATAATGATGATGGTGTGTGAAAAATAAAAAGGGGATCATGAAATATGAAATTTGGCCAAGTGCCAAGAATGATATTATAATTGTGGCCATAATTGTAGATTAGATGAATTGATGTGTAGAAAGTTTGACGTGCGACGGTTGATAGAAAATGTAATGTCTCGGGTGAGATGGCCTAGCTGATTGGGCCGTGATCGGACGCCATGCCGCACACATGGTGGTGATTGTGCTGGAATCTGTGATTGTGGTTGATGTCTCAAATGAGGCAGCCTAGCCGGTCGGGCCGTGATCAGACTCCGTGTAAAAGTACGGTGGTAGTGTGAATAACTATATATCGATACTAAATAGCTCCCAACCTATAAACATGGAAATTTACTTGAAAATGTATGTGGTTGTTAACTTGATGTTTTGGTATTGTTTGAGGCTTTTATTGAATTTATGATTGTTTCCCCTTGTATTATTATTCATTCTATTGAGATGGTTTTTAGTTATACATACTACTACTATTCGACAGTACTAACATCCCATTTGCCGGGGCGCTGCATCTTTAATGAATGTAGGTGGTTTCATAGCATGTAGCATTGACCACTAATAGTATTACACCTTCCTCCCAGTAGATTTGGTGCGCCCCACCTCATTCCCGAGTCATGTATCTTTTATTCATTATGTTAGCATGTTTTGAGGTATAGCCGGAGCCTTGTTGTCGGCACTATCATTGTACTCCTTTGTATATTTTAGAGGCTCTGTAGACATAGTGTCGGTTGTATGTCGGTGTTAGGGAAGATCAAGCAATTCATGTTATGTTTGAAACTTTCGTTCCACTTTAGCCTATGAAAATGTGTGTATTTTGAGATATTAAAAATGAAGAAACTAATGGAAAAATTTTGGTAATGTATTCATGATATCCCTATTGTCTAATTAATGATAATATTCTCCTCTTTGTTCATGGATGATTTGGGTAGAAATTATCTAAGAGGCTTGCTCGGCCGGGTTCACTCGGCTGAGTGCTGGTCACGCTCCCGGAGTTTGGGGCGTGACACATGGGTTTAAGAATGTGAGGAAGGGGTCTATTTATCATTATGCCATCATTTGTTTTATTTTATATCTCGTTACATGCTTTATTTCTACATGCCATTACTTGCTATCTATTCATTTATTTGTTTACTGTTATTTAGGTGTTACATGTTTCCTTTTACTAATTTTTTGATTATTATCCATTTTACCTGGTGTTTGATCTCACCTGTATTAAATGAATGTCTTTATTGTTCCATGACTTACTTGTCTTGATTTCCTTTACCTTAGTTGTTGCACTTTATTACATTATATCCGATTGAGCCTTGGATAATCTTGCATTAATGACTTGTCGAGGTCCGTGTTGGCTTATGATGTTTGGATACTCTATGAATTTTAATGGCTTGTTGTTCTCTGCTTGTAATCTTAGTTCCATTGTGATTTATATGCTTTGGTTCCTTCTTATGTTGTGATTTCGAAATTTTGTTAATTGAGTTGTTAATGGGAATTAAATGATAATGGAAATGAATTGCGTGCCACAACAAAATGGAAATGGAATGATATTGGGATCAGGTTACTCGATGCAACAAATGTTGAGATTGCTTGAACCTGACCTATCTAGGAGACTTGAGGTAGAGTTGCACAACGTTCGCAGTCCCTGAAGTCTCCTTGTTATCTTATATACTATTTATCTCATTTCAGACATTTGTATTTAATTTCGTACTTTATTTATAGCATTATAGTCGCTCATATACTTGTGACTCCGGATTTTTGGTATTAGCATAGACAACGTTACTTATGGATCTATGATATGTATTTCAAAGTATTTTAGTCATTAATTTTTAATATTTAATTTTAAATTGTTAAACTGGGTAATTCTTTCGCCATTGTTGGCTTTCCTAGCAGGGATATGCTAGGTTTCGTCACGGCCCATGGGTGGGAGTTTTGGTTGGGATAAGTTGGTTTTAGAGCACTAGGTTTCCTAGATCTCACGAGTCATGAGTAAGCTTAGTAGAGTCTTGAGGATCGATACGAAGACGTATATACTTAACTTCTAGAGGCTATAAGGTTTTAGGAAATTTCACTTTGTTTCTTTCGCTATCGTGCGACTTTATTCTATCACTGAGTTTGAACCATTCTTTTATTAATATCTCACAGATGGTGAGGACACAAACCACATTCACAGCTGATCTGGAGCTGGGGCCCCAAGTTACAACCACTAAAAGGGGTAGGGCCAAGGCCGAGGTAGAGCCAGAGGCAAAGGCAGAGCTCAGCCTAGAGCACGTGTAACATCACTTGTTGTCGAGCCTCAAATCAAGTAAGATGAGGAGATCGATGTTTTGATCGCGCTAGTTTGACCAACTTAGGTACTAGATTGGTTCATTGACACCCAAATGCTTTAGGACGCATTACCCTGCGTGTTGGATCTTATAGAGAGTGTGGCTCAGTCTAGTGTATTAAATATAGAACCCGTCGTTCCTTAGGCCGGAGCAGTAGCCCAGACTCTCTCTACCCACACTCAAGAGAAAATGGCTCATGGGTATCAGGCCACATCAGTTCTACCAGTTAGGGAAGCTCAGCATGTTCTTACTACACAGCCCGGGGAGAGTCCTGTAATGTGAATTGAGGGGCTGTAGATGTTGGACAAGTTCACCAAGTTGTTTCCCCACAGTTTGGTGTTTAAACTTCTCGAGCCCCCCATGATTTATTAGACTGTTACTATGAGATATTGCGCAATATGGGTATAGTGGATCCCAATGGAGTTGATTTTCTACTATTTTAGATGACTCGTTCTGCCAAGAGGTTGTGGCAGGTGTATTTCAGGGCAGGCCAATAGACTCACCTCCTCTCATTTGAGCTAAGTTCTAACATTTGTTCTTCGAGAAGTTCACTCCATTCACTTAGAGAGAGGACTTCCATGGTTAGTTTGAGCACCTTCAGCAAGGCAGCATGATCGTTACTCAGTATGTGACTAGATTTGTGGATTTATTATGACATGTTGATATCTTGATCCCTACTAAGAGGGAGAGGGTGCGGAGGTTTATAAATGGCCTTACTTATGGCATTAGGCTACAGATGTCCAGAGAGATCGAGGATGATAATCGGGTTGTTGATATTGCTAGGCATATCGAGTGGATTTGTGGCCAGGTTAGAGAGGTTACATCTAACAAGAGGCTTCTTCATTTCAGTGGTGCCTTGTCTTGAGCATGGGCTCATTTGGTAGAGCCCATCCTCTCATGATGGTTCAGTCAGCACTTCAGTGTCTCATGGTCCTTCAATTTGTCACAGTGCGTATGAGTCTCGTTTCGAGCAGCCAATATTTAGTGCACCTTCAGCTCCTATTAGTTCACCATCACTACACCACTACTGAGTTACTACGTTGATCATTCAGGTCATCAAAAATATTCTCAAACAAGCAGTTATGCCATCCGAGGGGTTGCTTTGAGTGCGTTGATTCATGCCATATCGGGAGGTACTATCCTAGATTAAGGATCTATATGCCATGGATAATTACTCGTGCTATGATTCTGACATCATTTTCTCAACCACCCGCTCAGCCAACTAGGAATGGAGGTCAGGTAGCCTAAGGTGGTGATCAGGTAGCTAGAGGTGGAGACCAGTCAGTGAGGGGCCTTCAAAAAGGTGGAGGTCAGATTGGTGGGGCTCCCTGTTGCTATGTATTTCTAGCTAGTCTTAAGGTGGAGTTGTGTGACTCAGTCATCATATGTTTCATTGCAGTTTTCCATAGAGATGGATAAGTTTTATTTGATTTGGGTTCTACTTATTCGTACGAGACATCCTATTTTGCTTCATATTTGGATATGTCCCATGATTCTTTGGATAGTTCTAACTATGTGTCTACACCGATTGTGGATTCTATTATGACGGAACGTGTTTATCGCTCTTCTTTGGTCCTTATTGGGGGGATATGATAACGTAGTCGATCTTCTATTATTGGATATGGTGGATTTTGAGATTATTCTTGGTATGAATTGGTTGTCCTTGTATAACGCTATTTTGAAGTGTCATGCCAAAACTGTGACGTTAGCCATGTTGGGTTCCTAGGTTAGAGTGGAGAACGAATTTTGGGCACTCCACTAGCAGGGTAGTCTCATATTTGAAGGCTCGGCGTATGGTCGAGGAGGGAAGCTTTGCATATTTGGCTTATATTAGTGATTTTCATACGGAGGTTCCTTCCATGGATTCTTTTCTAGTGTTGAGTGAGTTCCTAGAGGTGTTTCCAATAGACTTGTTGGGTATGCCACGAGGCAAAGATATCTAATTTTGCATTGAATTAGTTGCACTCAGCCTATTTCTATCCCATTGTACCGTATGACTCCAGTTAAGGTGAAAGAATAGAAGGAGCAGTTGCATGATTTTCTTAACAAGTGATAATTAGACATAATGTTTTGCCTTGGGGTGTGCCGGTGTTATTTGTGAAGAAAAATTATTGATCGATGAGGATGTGCATAGATTATTGGCAGTTGAACAAGGTCAATCTCAAGAACAAGTATTCATTGCTGAGGATTGATGATTTATTTGACCAGCTTCAAGGTGCTAAGGTGTTTTCCAAGATTTATATGAGGTCTAGCTATCATCAGGTGAAGATTAGGGCATCATTTTCGTGGACTCGTTAAGGTCATTACGAGTTATCGGTGATGTCATTTGATGCATGGATGTTTATGTAATTAAGAATTTGTAACTCAAAGTAACCTACTCGAGCTTCACGGTTTGTATTGTACCGTCTAAAAAGAGATTAAATTCCTTGAGCACTTCCGTGGAGGATAGTAGTATGGGAAAAGCACTCTGCTATGGTGAGAATCCGGTTCTTATTGCATTTACCAAGACAGTGTTCCTCGCTTCGAAACTCTACGACGAGTTCAGCCACCACCTTCGGGTCTGAGCTCTGCTCGAGCGTAGTCAACAAATAGTAAATGCACTGTTAAGCTCAGATGTCCGTTCGTCTAGCAAGTTGGCAGCAAGGATTTCCTCCCCTATTTGTGTGGAAAAGCTTTTGAAAGCCTATTAGTTAGTATTAGTAAGTGGATTTTTGCAAAAAAAGATGAGGGGGAAACTAAGTAATATGTCGTAGAAGCGAAATATACGATATCACAAATGTACATTGATCACGCTTTAGCTTGACTAATGCCCTTGTAGCCTTTATGGATTTGATGAACCGGGTGGTCAATCCTTATCTCGATACCTTCAAAATTGTCTTTATTGATGATGTTTTAGTTTACTCCCGCTGTCGAGAGGAGCAGGAGCAAGACCTACGGATCGTACTTCAGATTTTAAAGGATTATCAGTTATATGCCATATTTCTAAGTGTGAGTTCTGATTAGACTCAGTTTCCTTTTTAGGCTATGTTTTGTCTTTGGAGGGAATCAAAGTGGATCCTAAGAATATTGAGGCATTTCCGAACTGGCCTAGACCTACTTCAGCTATAGAGATTATGAGCTTCTTGGGTTTGGCGGGTTTTATTGCCAATTTGTGGAGGGATTTTCATCTATCTCAGCCCCACTGACCATGCTGACCCAGAAGGGTGATCTTTTTAGATGGTCCGAAAAGTGTGTGGCCAGCTTCCAAAAGCTCAAGACTGCCTTGACAACAACCCCAATGATAGTGTTGCCTACAGGTTCAGGATTTTACACTGTGTATTATGATGCATCGCATATTAGGATTAGTGCGATATTGATGAAGGATGGTAGGGTGATTGTCTATGCATCTCATCAATTGAAGGTTCATGAGAATAATTACCCCATGCATGATTTGGACTTAGCAGCCATTGTTCATGCAATGAAGATTTGGAGGTACTATTTGTACTGCATTGTATGTGAGGTGTATACCAACCATCAGTGTCTCCAGCACGTGTTCAAGCAGAAGGACCTTAGTTTTCGGCAATGAAGATTGTTAGATTTATTGAAAGAATATTATATCACCATATTATATCATCCGGGGAAGATCAATGTAGTGGTTGATGCATTGAGCAGGAACGCAGAGAGCATGGGCAGTTTGGAAAATTTACCGGTAGTGGAGAGGCCATTAGCCACGGATGTTCAGGCCTTGGCCAATCAGTTTGTGAGATTGGAGGTTTTAGTGCCTAGCCAAGTTCTCACTTTTGTTGTGGCCCAGTAATCATTGTTGGAGCGTATCGAGGCTCCCTAGTTTGATGATCCTCAGTTGTTGGTGTTGAAGACACAGTGCAGCAAGGTAGTGCCAAGGTGGTTGTGATTGGACATGAAGGTGTGATGCGACTTCAGGACCGAGTTTATGTTCAAAACATTGATGAGTTGAGGAGTTGATCCTTGAGGAGGATCACATTTTGCAATTCCATTCACCCAGGAGTAACGAAGATGTACCATGACTTGAAACAACACTATTGGTATCGGAAGATGAAGAATGATATTGTTGATTATGTCTCTCGGAGTTTGAATTATCAACAAGTGAAGTACGAGCATCAAAATTAGGGTGGGTTAACTTAGAGATTGAAGATATCGAAGTGGAATTGGGAGCACATCACTATGGATTTTGTGGTAGGTTTACCATGGAACTTGAGGAATATGATGATGTTTGGGTTATTGTGGACCTCTTGACTAACTCCACACACTTCATTTTAGTGATGTCTTTCTATTCTTCATGGCGTTTCGCTCAAATTTACATTCGACAGATTATCCGCTAGCATGGCGTGCCAGTTTTCATAATTTCTAATCGGGCACGTAGTTCACATTGCATTAATGGAGAGTCATGCAACACGAGTATGAAACGTGGGTTGAGCTGAGTATCACGTCTCATCCTCAGACGGACAGAGAGTCTGAGCCACTATTCAGATTCTAAAGGACATATTGCGGGTATGCTCTATGTATTTTTGATGGTCAGTGCCAGTGATTTTTACCTCTATCAATGTTTTCCTACAACAACAACTATCAGTCGAGCATCCGGATGGATCCGTATGAGGCCTTATATGGGAGGATATGTCGTAGTCCGGTGATGCTAGATTATTGGGCACTTATTTGGTTCATGATTCTTTAGAGAAGTTTAAGGTCATTCAGGAGCGACTTCATACAGCTCACTCTAGGAAAAAGAGTTATGTGGACCGAACCGTTTGAGATATGTCTTACATGGACGGTTAGAAGGTTCTTCTTCTAGTTTTACCTATTAAGGGCGTGATGCGATTTGGGAAGAAGGGAAAGTTTAGCCTAAGGTTTATTTGCCCGTTTGAGATCTTGGAGAGGTTTGGAAGGTTTCTTATAGGCTTGCATTGCCTCCTTTCCTAGCCGAGGTACATCCAAGATTCCACGTTTCCATGCTTTGGAAGTTTTTCTTATGTGAAAGTGCAATGAGAGGTCAGCCGATTAAGGAGGCTACACTTGAGTTCGAGTCTGATATGAGGAGTAAATACTCGCACGTTTTACCTGTCCAAGCACATTTTTGTGTCTGTTTGACGATGATCGTTTTCTTTAGAGGTGGAGAATGTGATGACCCAATAGGTCTTTTAGAGTATTATTTCACTTTTCATTGTTCTGAGACATCTCATAGATTTATTTGATGATTTATGATTTGTGTGCGCAATTCGTGTCAATTTCCAGATAGGTTATCTATGAAAATTCAAAGAAAGTGTGATGTTTTGACCTTAAATGAGGTTTGAGTTTATAAAGGTCAACATTTTTGGTAAACGACTCCGAATTGGTGTTTTGAGAATTCCGGTAGGTTCCTATGACATTTTTGGACTTGTATGAATGTTTTGTTGGGGTCCCGGTGACCCGAGTGTTTTGGCGCATTGTGTGATAATTGGCAAAAGTTGACTTAAGTTGAGAATCTTGAGTTTTGATGATTGATTTATAATATTACATATCTTTTTGACGACTTGAGCTAGAGAGCTAGTTTTCTTGATGTTAATACAATTGTGTATATGTTTAGATTGGAGATCGAGTAGCTTGGGTGGGTTTTGAATGGGTTTTGGTTGATTTTGGATTTTCTGATGAATAACCATTGTTGGTATGAAGATGCATGTCTCGCATTTGTGAAAACCTGATCACAATTGCGAGCCTCGTATTTGCGATGGCCGACTTGAAAATGTGAAGGAGAACTGGGGCTAGGACTTCGCATTTGCAAAGCATTCATCGCATATGCGAAGTATTCATCCTATATAAGGGGGAACTATCTCATCACATTAGCACGGGGATTTACCCCTCAATCATTCCTACACCAGCAGGTGTAGTTTTGGGGTTATGTTATTTGACCTACCCTTACTCGGTGACTAAATGGTACTCCTAAAGCATTTATAATAAAGGGATTTACCACACAATTTCATATTCTTTTACATGTAATTCACCTCATCGGCACCATTGTCCATAATGCAATACAATTTTTGGCACGAGGCCGCACATCACATTTCATGCTCTCTTCTTTTACTTTCAAATATCATTGTGGATAATCGACAACAAGGCCTCTCAAATCAAGACTTTAGACACATATTTGCACAATTTAGGGTCTTACGCGCATGTGATTTCTTAAATAATTTGACATGACAACTTTAATGACAAACACATTTTTAAATCATAACACAATGCCACACATCCCACACTAAAACCACATTCTCTAACGGTAATTCAACATAACAAGAATCTTTGGAGTGCATATTGATCACATATTTATTTTGACACACGGCTTGCTGGAATTAATCAATTCATAATAAGCATCATGGGAACTTACAAGGATATAGTGGGGTTCAATTCTAAGAGAAGATTTTAGCCAACATACCTCACTTGTGCTTCCTTAATCTCTAAAATATTCAGGAAATCTTAGCAACTTCGATCTATTTTAGAAATATACTAATTGAACCAAAAATTAGGAAGATGATCATGATTCCAGCTCATTTGAGCATTTTATCAAATGCTAGGTGTGCATTAAGGTTCCAAGGTTCTCCTATGGTGGATTCCATCATCCCACCACCCATTATCTACCATTTTTATCTCAATAATCTTCTTACACCCCTTGATAACACATGTATGCAAAATGAACAAATTCCACACCCAAGAATTTCCTTACCAATTACATATTTTTATTTAAATTTCGAAATTGAGAGTTAAGTTGTAGAATCTTACCTCTAGGATGAAGACCTAAAGATTTTCCCTTGTTAATCTTCCAGGATTTGAGCAAGAATTGTAGAACAAATTTTTGAGGAAGCCTCTCCCACTCCACAACACTCTTTTTTTTTTAAGCAATCCACTAGGCAGTGCCTAGGGCTAGTTTTTATTTATATATAGTAAAATAAAACACAGTATCATGTCGTCTTGCAAGGTGCAAAACCATAATTTATGCCTATTACATAAATCTTATTATCAAATTTAGGCTTGAACATCCCAAACTTGATATTACACACTGAAATACTAATACTATGAACACTATTGTCTAAAATTTGCATACGAATTATCCAAGATAATGTGTAAACTTTGTTGTCTTGATACTCACTCATGTTGTGCTGCTCGATCCATGTGTAGTTCATAATCATTGCTTCGAGTAAGATCCAGAATGTTAATTTGCATTTCATATCAACTTTTTGAATTCGATCCCTTTTGTGTCTATCAGCTTTTTGCTTCATTGTCTCCATAGTCTGTCTCCGTAGTTTGCCTTAGAATTTCCAGTTATCCTTAGGTAAAACCAAGTAAAGCATACTGAACTTATGTTTCCAGTAAAACCAAGTAAAGCATACTGAACTTATGGACAGTCCAGTTATACTATTTTTGATTCCTTTAGCATGTGTATTCTCTTTGTTTTGCATTAATATCTTCCTCCAACTGATACCTTTTGTGTTATACTGTATCTGTGTTTGTTCTAACACGACTGTTGTGCAGTACATAAGGTATCCTTCTTCCATCTTTGCTTCTACATACTTATGCATGTCACCTTTCCTTCTTCCAGGGAATGAGCACACAGTGCTAATACCACCCTTGGAAGTCGTAGTGCGTGACAGGCATAAGTATTGTATCATTTCCTGGTGATCTTTCTTTCTTCCTTCGATGCTATTTCCTATCCTGACTATCCTTCCAGTGGAATGAGTGCTAGGCACTGCTATCCCCAATTCTGGCAATTCAGAGGACAGTAGCACTGATATTGTACCTGCAAAACAGACAACAAAGTAAGTGTAACAATGGACAGCCCTGAACTCCTCATTATTGATTTGTTCATATCCATCTGATACTTGACAAACTAAGGCTCCAAAATATATCTTCACACTCTTCTCTTGATTATGATCACCATTATCTTCCAGGCTCCTTTCACTTCCTCCCTTTGTTTCATTTAGTTTCTTGCAACCTTGATCCTGAGATATGGCCATTGGTGCTTGTCTTCATTTACTATCCTCCTGCCAATTGCATCTAGCTCCCAATAGTCATAGCATTCAATATCTTCTACATCCAGGGCATAATTTGCTAAATGATCAGCCAGTCTATTTCCTTCTCTATATGTGTGTGAGACCTTGATGTTGTGTTCCTCTTTAAATTTCATTATCTCCTCAATCTGGTCTATGATAGTCCAAGGAGGTTTCCACAATCCTTCTATTATGTTTTTTAGTAACATCGAATCTGTTTGCAAACAGATCTGCAAATAATTCATTGCCTTGCACACTCTCAATGCTTCAACCATGGCCTTGACCTCTGCTTCATTATTTGAGCTTTCCTCTATTTATTTTCCTGCTGCATACTTGACATCACCCCTATCATCCCTAAGACAAAATCCAATGCTACTTCTACCATGATTCCCTCTGCTTGCCCCATCACAGTTCACCTTAATCCATCCTTCTTCAGGTGGTTTCCATATTACTTTCTCATGCTTAAGTTTAGGCGTGTACTTCTGTAGCATATTGATCAATTGTGACCATCTACGAGGAACATTTAGTCCTGGTTTCCTTACTTGTACCAGTGCTTGTAAGGTTGTAGATACTTGATATATTACTCAACTGACTGATACGACCTCCCCATATTTCAAACTGTTTCTCCTCTTCCACAATTCCCACAAAATACATGCTGGGAGGGCCTGCATTATTGGCTTGATTCTAGGAATAACTTGAGCAGTCCAGCATTTAGTGATAGTTTGGTGTAGTGTCAACCTTTCTATTGAAATTCCAGCTCTTTGAGTGAAGTATTTCCACACTGTTTTAGCAGCATTCGATGTATAAAATAGGTGCACCAATGTTTCTTCCTTGGGCTCAGCACAACACCAACATTTAGATGGCATACAATATCCCAGTCTTTTCATAAAATCATCCAGAGGCAATCTAGCTTTCCAAACCTTCCACATAAAGAAAGAAATCTTGAAGGGCAATCCCTTTACCCACATATTTTTATATGCCAAGCTAGGATTATCTCTCTTTCTCAAATATTCCCATGCAGATTTGATACTGAAATAACCTCTTGTTTCCAGTATGCAGATGGGCATGTCCAGTGTGTTTTGCATTACTGGTGGTGAGAAATTATATATGATGTGCTGTGCTAATTCTTCTGGCATAACTATGTTTAATCTATCTCCATTCCAAGCAGAATTTTCCACCAAATCACTCACATTATGTATCTCCTCGTCCACTCCAAACTGTTGAGGTATTAGGAAATAAAGAGCTCCCAATCCTGTCCAGTTATCATACCAAAAAAGTGCAGACCCCATTCTTGGCTTCCATAGTATTTGATGTTCTATAATTTCCCTGCATTCAATCATCTTCCTCCATACATGTGATCCATTTTTCCAAGGTACAATGACTGCATTTAGTTTCTTACAGTATTTTTGACTCATAAATGAGCTCCATAAACTTGGTTTTGTTCGAAAGTTCCACCAAAGTTTACAAAAGAATGCCTTTGACACATCGTGAAGTGATCTGAGGCCAATACCTCCCTCTTCAACTGGCATACATAAGTTTTCCCATGATGCCCAATGCCTTGAGGTGCCTCCTATATTACTGCTCCAGAAAAACTGCGCAAAAATCTTATGTAATTTATTGATCACATTACTAGGGGGATTTACAGCAGATAATAAGTGAGTTGGCATGCTCTGTAAAACACTCTTGATGAGTACCATTCTGCCTCCTATGGACAGCAGTTTTCCTTTCCATGACTGAAGTTTGCCTATTATTTTTGTGATCATTCCTTGATAGTAATCAGCTTTTCTCCTTGCATAGAAAATTGGACAACCTAGATATGTAAATGGGAACTCTTGTCGTGCTATGCCAGTAATTCCTTGCACTTCTCGCACCACCTCATCCTCTACCAAGTGATGCATATATATTGCAGACTTATCTTTGTTCACCAGTTGCCCAGATGCTGCCTCATATGAACTTAAGATACTCATAATTAGTCTTAGTGAGATTGTATTAGAAGAGGAGAAAATAATGGTGTCATCTGCGTAGGATAGATGGTTTATTTTTGGACTCCATTTAGGGAGACCAAATCCACAGAATTGCTGTTGTTGATGTAAGGAGTTCAATCCTCGAGTTAATGCTTCAGCAGCCAAAATGAACAATGCAGGTGACAAAGGATCACCTTGTTTGACTCCCCTCGATGATTTGAAGAATCCATGAGGCTCCCCATTCACCAGGATAGAATACCAGTTATTCCCAACCAAGTCAAAGATCATTCCTATGAAACCTTCTTCAAATCCCAACTTCCTCAACATTTTAGTGATAAACAACCATGAAAGCCTATCATATTCCTTTGCCATATCCAATTTAATTACTACATTTGGGCCTGCCTTGGTCCTAAGCCTTATATCTGTTATGATTTCCTGTGTTAGTAACACATTTTCTACTATGCTCCTTCCTTTAACAAATCCTTCTTGTTCTTCAGAAATCAAACTATGTAATATCCCCACCATTCTGTCGTGAATTACTCTTGAGAAAATGTTATTCACAAAATTACTCAGACTTATTGGTCTCAAATCTGCAAATGTATTAACCTCTTTCTTCTTGGGCAACATGACAATGTTTGTGTGTGTAACACATTTAGGCAACTGTTGTCCACAAAAAAAGGCCAGAACCATGTTGTATATATCTTCTTCAATTATATCCCAACAAGAGTGGAAGAAAACTCCTGTATATCCATCTGGACCTCCATCTGACTCCCTGTTCAAACCAAATACTGCCATTTTAATTTCCTGCTTAGTAGGCATACTCATAAGCTGTTTATTTTGATCTTCATTAACCATGCTGGGCACATAGTTAAGTATATCAAAGTTAGTTGGTATCACAGTTTCACAGAATTGCTCCTTTAAGAATGTGAGTGCCTCGACTGCAATCTGCTCCTCATCTTCAATCAAGTTCCCAGAACTATCTTTTATTTTGTTTAATTTCAACCTTTTCCTTCTCCCATTGACTTGAGCATGAAAAAATTTGGTATTTCTATCCCCATCTTTGAACCAGTTCATGCCAGCTTTTTGTCTCCAGAATTGTTCCTCCAGTGCCAAGTATTTGATCATTTCAGCTTGTACCCTCTACAATCTCTGCCTATTCATCTGAGTAGGAGCAGCTTCAAACTGTCTTTCATGAACCATCACAATTTCTTCCAAGCTAGCAATTTTCTGAAATATGTCCCCATATGTATTTTTACTCCATCTGGACAATGCTTTTTTTATCTTTTTCAGTTTATGATTAAAGATCACAAAAGGATTAACACTAAAGTCAGCTGTCCAGTTCTTCTTGACCACCTCTTTGAATGTATCATGTTTTACCCAGAAATTAAGGAATCTGAATGGTTTCTTGATTGGTGTGACTTCTATATCACATTTCAATAACATAGGGCAATGATCAGAACCTATTTTAGATAAATGAGTGACTTCTAGACCAGGAAAGGTCTGTTGTAGTTCAATGTTGCCAAGGCACCTATCCAATCTCTTGAAAATACAATCTTCCTCAGTTCTTCCATTCCACCATGTGAATATACTACCCTTAAATCCCAAGTCTGCTAAGTTACATGTGTTAATGCAGTGTCTGAAGTCATCAACCTCATTAATAGACACTGGTAAACCTCCAAACTTCTCCTCCTCATCCAAAATGACATTGAAATCACCCCCCACAAGCCATGGTAGTGTCATGTCAGATGCTAAAGCATACATGGAGTCCCATAACTCTATTCTTTCTATTGCATCACATTTGGCATATACCAGTGTGAGCATGAGTTCCACATGAGATTCAGTATGAATAAGTTTTAGCGTAAGCTGCTGCACCAGATTATATACAATTGTCACTTCAAAAACTTCATCAATGAAAGCCCAAATTTTATTAGAGACATTTACTACTGCCTGAGCTAATCCAATTCTTTTTCTGTATCTCTCCATCTTGCTAGCTTGTTGCTTAGGTTCCATAATTCCTATAAATTCAAAATGGTGTTTTTTGTGCATTGTTATCAATTTTAGAAAGGCCTGCATCATTTTGACAGAGCTTACATTCCATATTAATGCATCCATCTAAGGTTTTGAGACTTATAGAGTGTTCTCCTAGTTTGTACTCCTCATGTTGATGCTATTGCTGCAACATTCCCTTGCTTTCCTTTTCCTTTGGTTGTTGATCTCCCTTTCTCCATGTGCCTTGGAGATAAGTCTCCCTGTCTAGCCACATTGATAAAATTTTGTGCTAAAGACTCCTCATCCATATCTTTGCTGGCAATATCGTATTGTATAATATTTTCCCCAGCTACCAAATTATTTGTGTTCTTCTGCATAACTGTCATGTTTCTGGCTCCTTTATTAACCTCCATTTGGGATTGATTTTCTGGAACAATGCCAGCTTCCAATTGTAATTTACTAGCTATTTCTCTTTTTCCTTTTGCACTGGCATTTGGTTTGTCAATGCCTCCATCTTTTGTCGTCTCAACTATCATATCTACTGCCCCACCTGGGTCCCCAGGATCCCCAGGATCCCCAGGATCTTTCAATATACATATTTCCTCAAGGTCACCCTTTCCTTGTACCTGTATATCGAATGTTTTGAGACTTGTTATTCTTTGTTCATCAGTAAGCTGGTTTTCTTTACTGTAATCCTTATCACCTTGATCTTCTCCATTATCTACATCTCCTCCACCTTCCTCCTCACTTGGCATCTCATTAGGAATCTCACCTTCTTCTAGGTCAACCTCTTTCTGGTTATTCCATAGTCTACCACCTTTCCACTTGACTCTCTCATTGCTTTTGAATTTTTCATAGTCTGGATCCTCAACTTGATCATTATCTACTCTGTTTCCCTTTTCTGCATCCACTCTAGTGTCTTGAGTTGGGATCTCTTGGCATGATGTATTGATAGCCACCATATTATCATTAAAAGCTTTTGAACCCATTGTGCAGTAGTCTCCTTTGGTTGATTATCTCCCCCTGTGTTCTCCTTATGTCTGTTTTCTTCCTGATTGGTAGTATTCCTATTAGGAGCAATTGAGCTGGCATTAGGAAAAACTGTATATATACCATTCCCAATTGTGTTATGCATTGTATAATCCTTTTTCTTTGACTTATCCATCCTAGGTGATTTTGGTTTATAAGTTGGTGCTGCATAGTTTAGCTTTGATGTCGCCACAGCATTTTGCACTAATGCTTGGTCTGTATTCCCATCAACCACGACTAGTTGATTTTGATCCTGGACTTCATCACTTTCCACCTCCAGTATTGCAAACTGATTTGTAGTTTGAACTTGTTGTGGTACCATAGCATTTTCTTTATGAACTGGAACAATTTCTTGTCCAATTTTAGTAACACACTCTGCTTGTTTCTCCTTTCCTTTACCTCTATTGTCCTTAACTTCTTTCCATTGAGCACCCACATTCCCAACAACTTTACCACTTGATAAAATCATAACAGGAGCATTTGGATTACCTCTTACATTATTTCCTTGCAACACTGGTTCCTTACCTCCAGTCTGTTCATACACCCTATTCTCCATAAGTTCAGGATGTTATCTCCAGCACTCTACCATATCATGACCCTGGAGTTTACATTCCTTACAGTATTTAGGTAAGTAGTCGTATCTAATAGCAATCCACTCTGTCCTTATCTCACCAGTACCATCATTCTCAATATCCATACGAACTTTTTTTGAATGATCTGCTAATAAATCCATTAGCACCTTAACACGAGCACAACTAGGTCGCGTCTTGTTAACAGTGGCCAAATCAAGGTGTAATGGGGTTCCAACTGCTGAAGCTAGAGAGAATAAACATTCTTTTACAAACAAGGTTGGCAATAAATTTGGAAAGGAAATCCAGGCCATCACCTTAGGAGTCTCCTCGCCTGCCTTAAACTTGGTATCGTATAACAGTGTTCTCAACTGATATTCATGCCCAAACTTGTCTTTAACGTAATAAACTGACTTCGAAGTAAAATCTATGTAATCTTGCCACAAAGTCAGTCTAACCAATACATGCCTATCTCTAAGGAACCCAATGTTACACTCACCCTTAATTCCACATTGCATGGGTAGAATTCTACGTAATTCTTGGATTTCTGGCCATCCATACGAAAATTTGCATACAACAGCAAACTTCAAACCTTCAAGGATGTTCATACGTTCAACTTCTGACTCCATGAACTTCACCATGGGTTGAACTTGAAGGAACGAGGCTCGTCTCACTGGAATTGTCTCGACAGCAGACATGTTCGTGTTGATCATCGTAGGTTTTAAAGCTTTGGCATAATCCATGGGTTGTGATGTGTTGTTTGGATTTGTTGTGGGCTGGGGTATGTTAGGGGGTTGTGGGGGAGGCATCCCAGCCATAGTGGGTGGCTGGCCACCGGCCAAATTGGCCATGAAATTGATCGACGTTGGGTCTCTCTTTTGTCGTCTCCAGTCGTAATCCTGACCTAGAGAGCGTTTTTTGTTATTTTTTGGTCACAAAATTGATCGTCTGTTTTCACAACACTCTCTCACTCTCAAACTAACAGGTTTTTATTTAAGAAATGGTCCATAGCGTCTATATAATTTAATAGGGTCGGGTTATAAAAACCAGAAAAATGAAGCTCCAGGAAAACAATATGTGGTCGCATATGCGACTGCATAATACTTCTGCGATCCGCAAAATGGCCCTCCGGAATTGGACAATTGTTCCCCACTCTACGACCACTATGCGGTCTGCAGACTTGTTCTCCGGTCGCGTAATTTTCCGCAGAACCTCCCTCCGAAAAATTTTCATGCTTGTTCCGCGGTCAATGTGCGGCCCACGAAACGGCTTTGAAATCGCATATTTGACTACATAGTATCATCCAAATTTGCACAGTTTTCTGCTTCACTCTGCAGCTATTTTGCGGCCCACAGAGTGATTCTGCGGCCGCATAGTGCGCTTCAGAAATTCCTTTTTCTGTCAAAAATTTTCCTTTAATCCCCAGCGCAACGTTCAACCCAAAAAGTCTGTACTCTAGATTCGCCGGCACATAAGCCTGCCTTAGCAGCATGAAATCCCAGGTTTTTGGAAAAATTTTACGGGGCCTTACATCCTCCCCGCTTAGGATCTTTCATCCTCAAATGAGGGCCAAAATTCACCATTAGCGCCAAATGCAACTCAGCTACTATACCACACACCAACAACTCTCAAATATTGAGTAACTCCCCAAATTTCCAAATAATCGCCACAGTTTCCCCTATAACTGGACCTATCCACCTGTCAGAGAATCCCAGAAACCAATCCCAACACCATAACCACAACACAATGATACAAAATAATACGGAAACAACACTGGCAACAACGCCATAAACATTGCTTTACCAAGAGGGCGTATTCTTAATACATGTTGTACAAGCGAAATCATAATTTTTAGAAAATTTAGATTCAAATATATTCGGGTACTTCTTCTTCATTTCTTCATCAGTTTCCCAGGTGGCCTGTTCAACCTGTTGGTTCCTCCTTTGTACTTTCACGAAGGCAATTTCTTTATTTCTCAACTTCCGGACTTGTCTATCAAGAATCGCAATTTGAATATCTTCATAAGACAATTCTTCATTAATGTGAATATTTTCAACCGAAACAATAAGCAATAAGTCTCCAACGACCTTCTTCAACATGGACACACGAAACACCGGTGCATTAAGGCCATTTCTAGAGGTAGTTCTAGCATGTATGCCACCCGATCGATCCTCTAAATGATTATGTACGGTCCAACATACCTTGGATTCAATTTTCCTTTCTTACCAAGCTGCATTACACCCTTCGTAGGGGAAACCTTCAAGAATACCCAATCATCGTTTTTGAACTCCAAATCCCTATGACAAACAGCTGAATAGGATTTCTGGCGACTCTGAGAAATCTTCAACAATTTTTTAATGATCTTGACATTTTTCAATAGCCGGATAAGTCATTCCTGAACTTGGGGAGTGTGACCGGTGATAAACCAAGATAACCCGGCCGAGCAAGCATGTACAATACCTTCTACCCGAACTTATACATGAATAATAGTAAAAATCCAATTTATAAATTAATCAGTGGGGAGGATCATGTAAACAACAACACCAATTCATTATCATCAGTTACATCATTTATAAGTTTCAAAATACATACTCTTTCATAGTTTGATTTGGAATGTGTGATACAGTTACAACATTACTAGTTAGACTATTCCCATACCAGCATACCACCCACCCTATGTCTACGAAGACTCTATTAGATACATAAGAGTACAATGGTAGTGCGGGTGATGTTTTAGAATTCAATACCACACAAGAAGATAGGTTACTTTTTGTAGTACCCAATTTTCGAGTGTTGTCTCAGTAGAAGAACCTGGTTCTTCTTGGTGTTCCAACTACTACTATTGCAGAATAATAAAATGCAGGAAAGTAAAAACACATAGATTTTTACGTGGAAAACACCTGGCTCAAAAGGTGAAAAAACCACGATCTACTCCTCAGTAGGTTTTCCTCAAAATCTTCACTAAAACTCTGAGCCAAACGGACTTACAAAATAAACTCTTTTGTAATCCTAGGACTAACTCTAATCCCTTTGTAGTAACTAGCCCCTAGCTAATTTCTACACACCTCAAGTTGACTCTAACTTGAAAAATATGTACCTATTACAATTTCTTCTATGAAAGCTGACAGATACTATATTAAAACTCGTACTACAATAACCTAGACTCAATAATCAATCAGATGGAACAGGTTCTTCTAGTTGAATTGTAGCCTTTGGATCGCACAATGATTCTTCTAGCAAAATAACTCTGGGAACTTTGCTTTCAGACTTTGATTCACTTCAGATTTTGTGCATGTGGAATTCCACCAGAAATATATAAAGTATTTATAGAGTCAGTTGTTGATCTTGTCTTCCAATTCTATTCCAACTCTACCTGGGTGAACATAATTCGTACCAAACTCAACTTCCTTTATTTTATTACTTTCCTTGCTGAATTCGACATCAATCAACTAATTAGTTTGCAACCTTTTTGCATTAGGAGACAATCTCTTGGTTCATTGATATTTCATATTCACAAGCATCTCCTAAGCATATACGGTTCATGTGCCATCTATTTAGTTCAAGATGTGTGCTCTGATGGACCTGGTTCAACTGGTCAGCCATTTGTCAAACTTCAAAACTATGCAATGCTATGGGTCAAAAAATTCCCCCTTTTCATGATGACAAACTCCGTGCTTAATCATGTATACACTTCAACCACTTTGTATGGTTTTAAGCATCAATCATAGAGAATCTAGGTTCATTAGGTTATACACATTTTGAAAATAAATTTAGCACATATCTTCCCGCTTTTGGCATTGATGCGAGGCTAGAATTCACGGTTTAACATGTTATATGCCCTACATTATATGTGCGTTAATGATAAAAATACACTTTTTATGTGCATAATAGAGTCTACTTCATGTGTAGGTGAATTGGAGATGGAAGCCGAGCTAAAGGGATGCAAATACATCGAAAATACGCTCAAGAGGCGAGGAGTAGTGCACCGGGCTATAGCCGGGCGTTTGAGCCCAAAATCCTGACCCTGCCTGGCGTTAGCCAGGCGTTAGAGCCCAAACGCTTGCCTTAGCCTGGTGTTATCCAGGCGCTAGGGCCCAAACGCCAGGCCTCTGTTCCGGCTAAATTCGAGGTTTTGAAGAGTTTAAGTGTCTCCCGGTTGGAATAGAAGTCTCCTACACGTTTAGGGTTTATCCCAAACATATAAATAGACCCCAAAAACACAAATTGAAGGAGGATTCGAAGAGAGGAAGTCATCAAAGTGAAGAAAAACCTATGGATTACTACTCAGCAAAGCAAAAACACTAATTTTTATCTCCTTAGTTCATTACTCTGTAATTCAATTATGCGCGTTATTTTAGATTTGATATTTATGAATATGAGTAGCTAATTTTCATAATCTACGGTTTTGGTGGAACCCGTTGGGGGACAAATTTATGGTGAGATTAATATAGTTTGGTTGATTGTTCATCTTTATTTGTTCAACTACGTTCTTGTTTTAGCTAATTGAATGGCCATCAATTAGCTGTGCCTCTTTAGTGTGTATCTACTTGATAGAGAGTGCATATTTAGGTAATTATTTGAACAGCACCACTCCCAGAGTATAGACGAAAGTCATAACCGAGGTTTTAGAAGTTGCATTAGAAGAAATAACGATACTTCGGATGCAATCTAAAGTGAACTGTCAAGCAATCTAGCTAGTGTAACTTTAGAGAGTGCGTCTAGTAAATTATCGTAAGTACTTGAGAGATATTTATGGTAGATAGAGTGTTCATGATTGATAGAGATAATTAATCAAGTTATAGGAAATATCTGAGAAGTAAGTTCACCAACGGGGAAACCATAACCATAGACCTTTATCATAATTTTTTACAACACATTGTTAGTAATTGCTAGTTATTATTATTGTCAGTAGAATTAGTAAAACATCATCAATTTATATTAAAAAGTCTTGAGAGAGTTGATTGCGTAAAGTTGCGTATTCTAAAGACTTGATTGATACGTAAAACCCCTGTGGGATCGACTCTGGGCATAATACCCTGGATTATATTTGCAACGCCCATTTAGTCTTTTATTAGACATAGTTGAGCGTGATCAAATTTTGACGCCGTTGCCGGGGAATTAACGGTATTATCAAGTGAGTTAGAAGAAATACAAAAATTCTGAAATATTGTCAATTTTCTTTAAAAATTCTCGTTTTTATATTGAAAGTTTAACATTTGCTAACGTGTTGCAGGTGCATGCCTAGAAACTCATCAAGGACTGGTGAAGTAGTTGAACCCTTATCAGACCCCGAGAAAGTTTTCAAGGCCATAAACCGGACCAACCGGAAAAGCAAACATCAACCACAAATTAAACAAATTGAAACAGACATGGAAGATGCACACAACCGGAACAATCATGGGGATGACGTGGTAGACCCAGTCGCTCACAAAGGGTCAGAGGCTCCCCTATATGGCTGGGCATAACCTACAGCTGAGAATTTGGCCACAACGATACTGGTTCCTCAGATACAAGCCGAGTCCTTCCAGATAACAAATAATATGCTGCACTTATTACAGAACAAAGGGCTATTCTCAGGGTCATACACCGAAGACCCCCAGCAACACTTGAAAAGCTTCCTGTCAATCTGCAAAACACAGAGGCAGCCTAACGTCATTCAGGAGGAAATAAAATTGTTGTTGTTTCCATTCTCAGTGACTGGTGCTACCTAAACTTGGCTAAACTCACTCCCCATGAATTCCATTACCACGTGGAAGGAGTTAGTTAAGCAATTTGTGAACAAGTTTCACCCACCTAACAAGACTGCCCAACAAATCGATGAAATCTTAAGCTTCAGACAGAAACCAGCTGAAACCTTACAAGAGACATGGGAGCAATTTAAGGGTATGTTGGTTATCTGTTCACATCATGGCATCCCAGAGCAAATGTTGGGGCAGCGTTTCTATATGGGTTTGTCTTATACTGTTAAAGCAAATGTAGATGCTTCGGCAGGTGGATCATTTCTGAGAAAAACATGGAGAGAGAGTCAATTCTTACTTGATAAGATGGCACAGAATTCAGGATGGATAACAAGGAATGCACCTATTACTGCTGTAGTTCATTCAGTGCCATTTGATCTATCTAATACTATTGCAGAGAACGTGGCCACCTTGATAACACAAATGAGTATACTTACTAAGAAGGTGGAGGAATCAGGTCAAAAACAACAAGTACACATCGTAGACACAACCAATGAGGGCTTATGCACATCATGCATTAGTCAACCACTTGGTAACCACTGGAATGCAGAATGTGATAACCCTCCTTATCCAGAAACTATGAATTATGTGACAAATTATGAACGTCAGAGACAAGGGGGGAAGAAATGGGGTCAACAAGTTCAACTATATAGGCCACCTCACCAACAGCAGAATAGTGGAAATATGGGCGCCATGAGACCACAAGGCAATGCAGCACCATATCAGAGACCGCACGATTATAACCATCAGAATCAACAACAATCATACTACCCTCCTCAACATCAATAGGGGGAAGGCAAGAAGATGGGTTTTCGCGGTTGGAAGCTATGATGTAGCAGGTGATTGGGTCAAATACCAAAATTAGTGAGAGAGTAGATGCACATGATGCAGCTATTAAAAATATTGAAGTACAGCTGGGGCAGATTTCAAATGCAGTTAACAATCGTCCTCACAGAACATTACCTGCTGATACTCAGGTGAACCCAAGGGAACAGGGCCCAAAACAGTTAATGGCAGTGATCCTCTGCAATGACAGAGACTTGGACCTAGAACAAGAAAGGAAGCATGAAAATAGACAGACAAACATACCGGTACAGGTACCTAATGAAATTGATGACTTTATCCCATTGAGTAAGGGCACAGTGCAACCAGCTGAAGGGGAAGTTAATAAGCAACGCGAAGCTGAGAAAGAACTTCAGGAAATCCCAGAGCCAGCAGTTGAAGTGATAGATGAAAAGGAAAAAGAACAGATAACAGAAAAGAAAAGAGCACCAGCTCCATTCCCTTAAAGGCTAGCAAAATATCAGAAGGATGAGCAGTATAAGAAATTCTTGGACATACGAAAACAGATACAGGTAAATATCCCATTTATTTATGCATTGAAGGAAATTCCTGGCTATGCTAAAATGATGAAAGACTTAATGTCCAAAAAATTCGACTTCCAAGACCTGGCTACTATCACTCTTACCCAGACTTGTAGTGCAGTGGTGACACGTCCTATTGCTGAAAAGTTGGCTGACCCGGGGAGTTTTACAATTCCTTGTACTATTGGTAACTTCTCTTCCACCAAAGCCCTATGTGACTTGGGAGCCAGCATTAATCTGATGCCACTGGCTGTATATAAAAGACTGGGGATTGGTAGAGCCAGGCCTATTTCTATGCTGCTGCAACTCGCTGATAGGACGGTAAAGAGACTGTCGGGTATTCTAGACGATGTGTTAGTACAAGTGGGGAAATTTGTATTCCCTGCTGACTTTGTGATCCTAGACTGCCGAGTAGATGAGGAAATTCCCATAATCTTGGGAAGGCCATTTTTGGCCACAGGCAGAGCACTCATCGATTGTGAGACTGGTGAGCTTAAGATGAGGCTCAATGATGAAGAAATCACATTCAACGTGCAGAAGTCTATGAGGTGACCAAGTGAGTTCGCTAACTGCCCTCTTATTGATGCCGTGAACGTGATAGTGGAAGAAGATGACGCAGCCTTAACTATTGGGGATCCTTTGGCTGCATGTTTGATGAACTTATATGATACGAACGGTGAGGAACTAGCAGAATGGGTATTATCATTGGAAGGAAAAGGGACATGGTCGAGGTTTCTTGAAATTGAACCATTACACTTTGAAAAGAGAGAGAACCCAGCAGCCAAGCCCTTAGTTGAAGTACCACCCAAGTTAGAGCTGAAGCCTTTACCAGCACACCTCAGGTATGCATTTATTGGACCTAACTCTACATTACCGATTATTATATCATCTGGGTTGTTAGATATGAAGGAACAACAGCTATTACAGGTACTTTCTGAATGCAAGACTACCATTGGCTGGACGATGGCAGACATCAAAGGGATCAGCCCATCTTATTGCATGCATAAAATTCTCTTGGAGGAGGGGCACAGACCTTCTAGGGAACACCAAAGACGGTTAAACCCAAATATGAAGGAAGTGGTAAAGAAAGAAGTGATAAAGTGGTTAGATGCAAGAATCATTTTCCCTATCTCCGACAACCGCTGGGTTAGCCCAGTATAGTGTGTACCAAAAAAGGGGGTATGACAGTCGTAAGAAATGATAAAAACGAGTTGATATCCTCTATAGCTGTTACGGGTTGGAGAATATGCATGGATTATAGGAAGCTAAACCTTGCCACCCGCAAAGACCATTTCCCACTTCCCTTCATTGATCAGATGATCGATCGGTTAGTAGGGAAATTTCACTTCTGTTTCCTTGACGGGTATTTGGGGCACAACCAAATTTCTATTGCCCACGAGGATAGAGAAAAGACATCTTTCACATGCCCATATGGGATATTTTCTTTCAGAAGAATGCCATTTGGCCTCTGCAATGCACCTGCAACATTTCAACGGTGCATGATGGCCATTTTCACAGACATGGTGGAGGATATTATGGAGGTCTTCATGGACGATTTCTTAGTGGTGGGAAATTCGTTTGATGAATGCCTTAAAAATTTGAACTGTGTCCTAAAAAGGTGTATCGAAACGAACCTAGTGCTCAATTGGGAGAAGTTCCACTTCATGGTACAAGAGGGAATTGTCTTGCGACATTTGGTCTCAAGTAAAGGTATTCAAGTGGATAAAGCTAAGGTAGAAGTGATTGAAAAACTCCCTCCACCCACGTCAGTCAAAGCTATTCGTAGCTTCCTGGGACATGCCGGATTCTACCGCCGATTCATCAAGGATTTCTCCAAAATTTCCAACCCTCTCTGTAAGTTACTAGAAAAAGATAACCCATTTGTGTTTTCTGATGATTGCAGGGTAGCGTTTGAGAAGCTAAAGAAGCAGCTAGTCACTGCACCGATTATAGTTGCCCCCGATTGGGAGCAACCATTTGAACTGATGTGTGACGCAAGTGACTATGTTGTAGGAGCCGTGTTGTGCCAGCGAAAAGATAAGGTAATGCACCCAATTTACTACGCAAGTAGGACATTGAGTGGAGCTCAGCTGAATTACACGGTAACACAAAAAGAAATATTGGCTGTAGTATTTGCATTTGACAAATTCAGGTCCTACCTGATCGGGTCAAAAGTGATCGTGTACACTGATCACACAAGGATTAGGTACTTGGTTGAGAAAAGAGAATCTAATCCACGTTTAATTCGTTGGGTGCTGCTTTTGCAAGAATTTTACTTGGAAATTCGTGACCGTAAGGGAACGGAGAACCAAGTCGCTGATCATTTATCATGCCTCGAAGGTGCTAAACAGGCACCTGAGGCTGAAGATATTCTGGAAACCTTTCTAGATGAGCAGCTGCTGTCCACAAATGTGAGAGAGGTACCATGGTATGTAGACATTGCTAATTACCTGGCATGCGTCATTGAACCTTATGAGCTCTCCTCTGTACAAAAGAAAATATTCTATCGTGATAGTCGTAACTACTATTAGGATGAACCTTATTTGTTTAAAATTTGCATAGATAACATGATCCGGAGGTGCGTCCCCGAGATAGAACAATGTGCTATTTTGCAGGCTTCTCACGCAGCTCCTTATGGAGGACATTTTTGAGGAGTCGGAACATCAGCTAAAGTGTTGGAGGCCGGGTTTTATTGGCCCACTGTGTTCAGAGATGCCCATCAATGGGTGAAAGGCTGCAATGAATGCCAAAGGACGGGGAACATATCCCGTCGTCATGAAATGCCAATGAATCCAATACAAGAGGTAGAAGTGTTCGATGTTTGGGGGATAGATTTCATGGGTCCTTTTGTCAGCTCATACGGCAATAAGTATATACTTGTTGCTGTAGATTACATGTCGAAATGGGTAGAAGCGGCAGCATTCCCCACCAATGATGCAAAAGTGGTGGTGGGGTTCTTAAAGAAGAATATATTCACCCGCTTTGGGACACCAAGGGCCATTATAAGTGATGGAGGCACGCATGTCTGCAATCGTATTTTTGAAAAGTTGCTGGCTAAATATGACGTACGTCACAAGGTAGCAACCCCATATCACCCCCAAACTAGCGGACAGGTCGAAGTATCAAACCGGTAAATAAAGAGTGTACTAACAAAAACTGTTAATGCCACAAGAACTGATTGGGCGAAGAAACTTGATGATTCCCTCTGGGCCTACAGAACCGCATTTAAAACACCAATCGGTATGTCTCCATACAAGTTGGTATTTGATAAGTCCTGTCACCTTCCCGTCGAACTAGAACATCGAGTCTGGTGGGCATTGAAGCAGCTGAATCTGGATTTCGATATTGCTGGAGAAAATCGGATCACATAATTACAAGAATTAGAAGAATTCAGAAGCCAAGCATTTGAAAGCACTACGTTGTATAAGGAACGAATGAAGAGACTTCATGATAAAAATATTGTGGACCGGGATTTCAGACCAGGAGACAAGGTATTACTATATAATTCAATATTAAGAATGTTTCCGAGTAAGCTCAAGTCCCGATGGTCTGGCCCGTTTAAAGTGGTCAATGTATTTCCTTAGGGTGCTGTAGAGATTACTGCTGAAAATGAGTCTAATACTTTCAAGGTCAATGGACAGAGATTAAAAAGATATGTTGGAATGACTGAAGCCAATATGTTGGCTATTGTGCACCTGGGTGAACCTAATACACCAGACAATCCTTAAATAGATTTTATGTTGCGTCGTGTCGCGACGTTAAATCAGGCGCTTCATAGGAAGCAACCTATTGATTTGTTGTAATAGTCGTGCCACGACCTTAAATAAGGCGCTTGTTGGGAGGCAACCCAATGCGTAGTAAATCTTAGATTAGCTAGAAGTATTTTAGTGTAATTATAGGTAATAACGAGCTTGCAGGTGAATTCGGGTGAATGGAAGAGTGTATTAGCATGACGAAAGGGGGGAACATGGCTTGCGTTAAGAGCCAAACGCCTGGCTAACGCCAGGGTAAGGCTGGCGTTATGGGTGTAACGCCTAGGTAACGCCTGGGGGAGGCTGGCATTATGACTGAAATGCCTGGCTAACTCCAGGGTGCCCGGGCTTTTTGATTAAAACGCATGACTAACGCCAGGTAAGTTCATTTTTCCTATTTTCTTCATCTCCCAACTCTCTCTCAATCAATTTTCACTCCCAAGCACACACCTAAACACTGATTATCTCTCATACCCACATCAAATCACATAGCTTGACACACTCATCTTCACTTCGTCAAAACACAGCACCTGTAACACCCCATTATCACCTACCACACACACAAGATCTGCACATGTTAAAAATTCTTTGTACACTTCATCTGGCTAACACACATCAATAAGTGAGGTATGATTCTAACCCTATACTTTATTCACTCGAATTTGAGTTTGTGAAAAGTGTATCATTGATTTCATGATAAAATATTTTATGGGTTTATGAAGTTCTTGAAATGTGTTGTAGGGAGTTATGCATCCCAAGTCCCGAAACCCTTTAAGAATGAGCTGAAATGGTGAAATTAAGTGGTATTATGGAACCCCAAAGTGGTTTGGGAACATGAGGCAGTCCCTCAAGTCCATAAGAGCTCCAATGGCAATCATGCCAGCCAAGTGCCCGATGTAATGCCTCAACGGCAATACATGTCCCATATGGAGCCCGAGTCTCGGGGAAAAAAACACCACTAGCGCCTTACATCTTGAATTCCATGAAATTTTAAATGAAAAGTGGCTCACAAGAAGCTAATAGGTAGCAATGTGTGTAAATTGTCATAAACTTGACGAGGTGAAGTCTTAGTAACCTTCGCAAAGTGCGAAAATAGATAGTATATACTTTGTGACACTAATTCATTACTGATATATTGTGCAGGTAAACAATGTTTCCCATAAGAGCCACCGGCAAGGGAAAGGCCACATCTTCAGCCCCGCTGAAAACCAAATCAAAACCCCCACCAGCTCAAAAAAAAATAAAGGGAGGAGATGCTACTTCTAACATGACTGGTGAGGAAGCAGTAGTTGTTGTGGCTGCTATGAGGAAGCAACCCATTGGTCAAAGAGAATATGGTGTCAACAGCATACCACCACACTCCAGGAAATGGTATGCTCGTTGCAAACCCAAGCATGTACATCTAGAAAGAGCTATCAGCGAGGGTCCTCTTAGAACTAAATTCCCAGAAATTTGAAGGAGTATCTATGAATTGGGTCTGGGATATGTGTTCAAACTCCATGGAAACATCAACCTCAATTTATTCCGGTAATTCTATGTAGGGTTTTACCCTAAGGACAAGGAAGAATTGGTTCCAATTCGTGGGCACTTGGTGGTTTTTTCGGCCAAGGCCATATGTGATTTCTTAGGAGCACCAAATGTTCCGGTAGAGCCTCTAGAGTAATTTATCTGCCATCCTAACTATAGAGAAGTGAGGCATACACTTTGTGGGGTTGATTCCAAGGTTACATGGATTCAGGATAGATCCACTAATCGTCATAAAAGGTTTCCCAAGAAGAAGATGAAGGCTGAAACACAGGTATGGCTGAAACTGATTAATGCACGGATACTATCGTGAACCCATGACACCTTAATCAGCCGAGAGAGGATTTGTGTGCTCTACTTCTTAATGACTGGGCAACAAGTGAATGTGGACCACCTAATTCTCTACCAAATGGGTTATGTGCGTGCCAACAATAGAATTGTATCGAATCCCTTTCCCGAATTTCCTGACTCAGTTCCTGCTAGATAGTAATGTAGTGGTTGAGCCCGACTTTGACCACATTATTGATCAACAAATCGCCTGGGAAACTGACATCACTGGCTTAAGACTAAAAGAAGAGTCTTCACTGACCAATGCTGAGCGTTATGCCAGGGATGATACCTTCATGGCCCATCTCTATGGGATGATGGATTTGCAGTTGCGTATAGGAGGTCTCCCGACGTCGGTTAATGAAAGGGACGAGTTGGATCAGAGGTATCCGCTCAATGCTCATGCTCAGCAGATGATAGGAGCAGGTGAGGGGTACAGGCTCCCAGATGATGAAGATATAAACATACCTAATGATTCTGATGCGGAGCTAATGCGCTCGGATGAGGATGATAATGGAGAGGATGAGTTTGAAGAGGAATGGAGAGCGTCCGATGATGAAGACGCTGAGTGACCAGGAAGTATCTTGCACCTTGTTTTACTTTTTGCTTTGTATATATATAATGCACTGAAGACAGTGCATGAACTAAGTGTGGGGTGCTGTATATATATGTGTCGTGTGAATTGTGTTGTTGTGTTGCTTGTTGTTTTATTTCTTTTATTTTTAGTTTTTATGTTTAGTGAGATGTTTTTATGTTTGTTTGTTTTTAGCTTTTATGTTTTGTTTTATTATCTTAAAATAAAAAAATAAAAAAACGGACTCTTCCCGACGATGGATCTCTTAGACAGTTCTCTTGAGGGAAGTAAGTCTAACGAAAATACCAAAAAGATTTTTTGTTGCAGGTAGTGTAGTGATTCCCCCTTGGTTTTTATTTTGGACCACGGTTCTTTTCCAAGGGTTTTTAATTGAACCGGGTGTAGGTAGATTTTAATTTTTAAGAGTAGGAATCACATGGTTAAGGGCTTAATAGTAGCAATATCTCGAAACGNCCTTGAGAATAGTCAGTACTGTGGTTGTGACGCTTAGGCTCAATTTTTTGACTCCAGGATAAATATCTTAAATCAGGGATTCTTAAAATTTGCTTAACTCCTTTGACTGGAGTGTCGTGATAGATCCAATCATGAGTGAGTTATGTGCCATGTGTGTGAGGTTTGTATGTTATTCTGTGCATTGCATTTGATGTCTAGAACTTGCCCCGTGTGTGTGCAAAGTGAAATAGAAGTTTTGTTCAGTCTTGGAAGTGATATAGGCATTTCTTTGTTGAGAAAGCTATCTATATTTTACCCACCTAATTGTTATGTATCATAGTTAACCCCGTTAAGCCTATAATCTTGTTTCTATGGCAACCACATTACCAGCCATACCCCTTTGTTTGAAACGATCATATATTTTAACCTTGTCACCTCTCGTAAGCACCGGAAATGTGATGAAATATGGAAAAATTAAAGTGTGGGGTGGTAGGTTGATTTGTGAGGGGAATATTTCAAATAAGGAGAAAGGTGCACTGTTTTGAAAAGTAAGAGTCACTTGAAAAAAAATAAAAATAAAATAAAATAAACAGTTGTATTGTTGTGAAAGAAGAATATATGTGGTGACTCTTAATGTAATTGTGCTTAACGAAGTATGGGTTAATAACATCGATGTGGAGGTGGAGTTTGGCTTATTATAAGTTTGAGGTTGAATGCGAAAGTATATGTATTAA
>ML456016.1:197261-235664 GCA_005239535.1 Nicotiana rustica | reverse complement strand
AGGGCACATGATTCATGAAGGAAAGGTAATGTTGTTGACCTCTAAGTTAGAGTAGTGAGTGGATTGTGAATAATGCATGATATATGTGAGTCGACTATTGAGGCGAGGATGTCACACCTCTGTGATTGAAATGTTTTAAATATTCTTGGTATAACCTGTTAAGGGATTTGCTTAATAAGTTGTGTACATGAGTATAGTTTGATTGACCTACATTTATGACCTACATTTTATATGACCTACATTTGCTAGAATTCATGGTTTAACATGTTATATGACCTACATTTTATGTGCGTTAATGATAAAAATACACTTTTTATGTGCATAATAGAGTCTATTTCATGTGTAGGTGAATTGGAGATGGAAGTCGAGCTAAAGGGATGCAAATACATTGAAAATACGCTCAAGAGGCGAGGAGTAGTGCACCGGGCTATAGCCGGGTGTTAGAGCCCAAACGCCTGACCCTGCCTGGCCTTAGTCAGGCGTTAGAGCCCAAACGCCTGCCTCAGCCTAGCGTTATCCAGGCGCTAGGGCCCAAACGCCAGGCCCCTGTTCCGGCTAAATTCGAGTTTTTAAAGATTTTAGGTGTCTCCCGGTTGGAATAAAAGTCTCCTACACGTTTAGGGTTTATCCCAAACATATAAATAGACCCCAAAAACACAACTTGAAGGAGGATTCGAAGAGAGGAAGTCATTAAAATGAAGAAAAACCTGTGGATTACTACTCAGCAAAGCAAAAACACTGATTTTTATCTCCTTAGTTCATTACTCTGTAATTCAATTATGCACGTTATTTTAGCTTTGATATTTATGAATATGAGTAGCTAATTTTCTTAATGTAGGGTTTTGGTGGAACCCGTTGGGGGACAAATTTATTGTGATATTAATATAGTTTGGTTGATTGTTCATCTCTATTTGTTCAACTATGTTCTTGTTGTAGCTACCTGAAGGGCCATCAATTAGTTGTGCCTATTTAGTGTGTATCTACTTGAGAGAGAGTGCATATTTAGGTAATTGTTTGAACAACACCACTCCCATAGTATAGACGAAAGTCATAACCGAGGGTTTATAAGTTGGATTAGAAATAACGATACTTCAGATGCAATCTAAAGTGAACTGTCAAGCAATCTAGCTAGCGTAACTTGAGAGAGTGCGTCTAGTAAATTATCGTATGTACTTGAGAGAGATTTATTGTAGATAGAGTGTTCATGATTGATAGAGTTAATTAATCAAGTTATAGGAAATATCTCAGAAGTAAGTTCACCAACGGGGGAAACCATAACCTTAGACCTTTATCATAATTGTTTACAACACATTGTTAGTAATTGCTAGTTATTATTATTGTCAGAAGAATTAGTAAAACATCACCAATTCATATTAAAAAGTCTTGAGAGAGTTGATTGCGTAAAAGTTGCGTATTCTAAAGACTTGATTGATACGTAAATTCCCTGTGGGATCGACTCTAGGCATAATACACCGGATTATATTTGCAACGCCCATTTAGTCTTTTATTAGACATAGTTGAGTGTGATCAGGCATCCTCGGAAAGTTTGCAAAATGATGTACTTACCAGTTTTATTAATTATTACTCATGTCCATTGAGGCAACTGCAAGTGCAAAGCATGATTAATCAACACAAGAAGCCAATAAATGTTAGCTAACTAAGAAACTGAGAAAAGTCAATAACTAGAAGCAAAATTCATTGATTAGTAACGATAATCAACCACCATACAGAAAAACAAAAACAAACCAACCATGAGCAAAAAAAAAGAGTAAAAGGAACTGAAACTGAATAACTGGTCTAAAGAGGGGTTATGGAAGCTCTGAAAAGCCTAAGGATGGGAAGGTGCAGAGGAGGTTGTGTTCTTGGATTGTAGGAGAGACAATATCTGTTGAAGAACACCCTCATTCTTTTCTTTCTCCTTTGCTAATTCAACCCTAAGAGCATCCCGCTTAGCTTCAACCTCAATCACACGCGACCTCATAAGAAGGATCTCTATATCCTTAATATCATTTTCCTACACTAGAGTTATAACTTTGCTGTTGACTGGTTGCTTCCTAGATGATCCAGGTTCATCCACAGGAACATTGACATTGTAGTCACATGTAAGAAAAGTTTCCTTCCCAAAATAGTCTTTGGCAGTAGCCATCTCAGCCTTCTTTACTGGAACCTCAAAATGTGAAAGCACTACTTTCAGAATGAACCCATAAGGAATTGCGTGTGCTTTGGTTCCATTCACCACTCTGTCAAAGAGTTGGATGATGAAAGCCGGCCAATTAATTTGCTTTCCCCTGTACATGAATTCCATCAAGGTAAGATCCATATAATTTGCCATGTGCCTTCTTTCTTGTCTAGGCAGTAGGAACTTGATGACCTCAAAGAGTAGCTTGTGCTTTGGATTTATTTCACTCTTGTAAACCGGCCTGGGTTCAATTTCCTTCTCACTATCACTAAAGAACCTGGTGATGTTGATTGTTGAGGCCATTCCATGTTGACAAGGCCATCTCTGCCTTGTGTAGTCCTCATAACCCTCAGCTGGTATGTTCAGAATAACACCCAGTTCTTTAACATCAAAGGAAACTTCAATTCTTTTGACCATATAGGTGACCCTGCCTTCCTTGACAATGGCATTCCCCATAAATTCTACCAACTCAGCTCTTACAGCCTGCCTTCCATGCGAAGGACCAGGTCTTTCCAGCCTTGCACCTCCAGAGTTTCCATCAGATATTGCATTCCAGGCTCCTCTAAATCCTTCACCATCTTACCCTTCAGTATTGTTCTTTTTCCAAACATGGTAACTATGTCAATCACCACTCATATTTCCTTCTCGTCCTCTCCACTCCAGTCTGCATCATAATCCTCAACAATTTTCACTTTCTTTCGCTTGGCCCTGGTCTTCTTAACAGATCTTGTTGGTGTGATGGACATTCTAGCTGACTTCTTTGAAGAAGCCTTAGCCTTTGTGGGTTTTGGTGTCTCAGCCACACCGGGAGCAGGCTGCTCCTCCTGTTGGACTAGGTCCAACCCAGTCTCTTCAATCTCAATAGCCTCAACAGGCTCTCCAAATTTTTCTTTTCCTTTTGCTGCCCTCTTCTTCTTGCTCTCCTTCAGAGCCTTTTCTAATTTATCTTCTTCATCTCTCATAGTGCTATGAGTAGCTCTTACTTTTGGAGTAGGAACATCAGCAACTTCAGAAATTTTTCTTTTCTTTGAAGGAACTGGGTGAGTTGCCTTCTTGGGTTTCTAACTCCTTATTCTATTGGGGTTATATGACTCCCCCAGATTCTTCAACCTTTCAGCCAATGTTTCTTCCCTCGATGTACCAGGTTCCTCTATTCCTCTCTTCATACTTGCAAGACCTGCTGCAGCTTCCTCAACTATGCTTCCCCCTAAATCAGTGACGTTTTCTCCAACAGTTTCAGGAATGGGACCACAGATAACCATCGTGGTACAATCCTCCCTAGATCCCCTCACATATTATTTTCTCCCACCCTTCTTCCTTCTAGGTATTTCAACATCAATAACAGACCCAACCAACATGAATCTTTTATCAGCAGAAGTAAATTCGAAATCGATTTCAAGATTACTTTTTTCAGAACTGGTTGAACCAGGTGCGTCTTCCTCATTAGCTGATTTAAAGGATTCACTAGATGAATCTAACTAAGTAACTTTGTATGCTTTAATAAGATCCTCCAAGAATTTTTCCCTAGCCCCCGAAGCCACAGATTTCCGGGCAAGAACTTTAACACGACGTTTCTTGGGGGCAGGAGTAGGGTTTGGAATGGGTTCAGGAATGGGTGTATTTTCAGGGGATGATGTAATTTTTGGTGATTCAGAATTGTAAACAGATGGAGAATTTGAGAAAGATTCAGAACGTCCTCCATCGTAATCACGATTAGGTGAGGAATTAGACGAAGAAGCTGGTGGTGGTGAAGACATTTTTATGTATTGTTAGGAGGAAAGGATGAGTTTCAAGTTTCGAGTTGTGTAGTATGAGTTGAACTCGGTTTGAAGGTAGCTTTATGAAGAGAAGAGTAATGATTGCCTTTTATAATATATGGCTATTAATTTTACAACGGGTAAAATTTTTATTCAAGTGGAAGTCTAATAGTTGTAGGAGTGTCATTGATTTGACGGTTGACAGTTCCCTATTTCTAGGCTAACTGAGTATTGATGTGACTCCTTGGAAAGGGTTCATTTATGGATTAGTACAAAGAATTAGGAATTAACCAAATATAGATAGAATCTTGCTCATGTGTGACTGTAAATGAATTAATATATGGAGAAGAGTACGTACTTTGTCAGTCAGATGAATCAGCATAGATGAACCAGGTTCATCCTGTTAGAAATCTTTAAATTGCCTCAATTTACAAAGATAGATAAATATTATTAGTATCCAGGGAATCATATTAATACATAGCACAAGAGTATGGCTATATAGACATAATACTGAGCAATTATTAATCTTATTAAGTACCTAATTAGAATTTTCTAGCCAAAAAAATTCATTTATATAAATTTTTTTTATCAATCAGGTGATCTTAAGCATCCATAATTCCAGCCTGTTTCACTCAAAATGCTCCCTACTAAGTGCTTTAGTGAATATATCAGCAATTTTATGATCAGTAGCACAAAATTCGATTGAGATCATTCTTTTTTCATAGTTATCCCTTAAGAAATGGTGTCTAACATCTATGTGCTTAGTCCTTTTGTGATGAACCGAGTTCTTCGTCATACTAATAGCACTAGTGTTATCACAAAAAATAGGAATGCATCCCACATCAATACTAAAGTCCATGAGTTATTATTTGATCCATAACAACTCGGCACAACATGAGGCTGCAGCCACATATTCAGCCTCACCAGTAGACAAGGCTACTGAATTTTGTTTCTTGGTATCCCAAAACACAAGGCATAAACGCAAAAAGTGAGCCATACCTGAAGTACTTTTCCTGTCAACAAGGAATCCTGCATAATCAGCATCAACATATCCTACAAGGTCGAAATTACTACCTTTAGGATACCAAAGGCATAAATCAGTGGTGCCTTTCAAATATCTCAAAATTCTCTTTACTATAGTGAGGTGGGACTCCTTTGGATTTTCCTGAAACCTAACACATAATCCCACGCTGAACACAATATCAGGTCTACTGGCAGTGAGAAACAATAGAGACCCAATCATCCCTCTATGTAGCTTTTGATCAACAGATGAACCAGGTTCATCCACATCCAATTTCGTAGCTGTGGCTATGGGAGTGTCTATTTCTTTTGAGACTTCCATTTTAAACTTCTTAAGCAATTCTTTCACATACTTTTGTTGGTGGATCATTTTTCCATTTGGAGTTTGCTTAATTTGCAAGCCTAAGAAAAAGTTTAGCTCACCCATCATACTCATCTAAAACTCACTCCCCATTAGCATAGCAAATTCCTTGCTCAATTTTTCAGAAGTCACCCCAAATATGATATCATCCACATATATTTGCACAACCAGGAGATCCTTACCCTTTTCCATTAAGAACAAGGTACTATCAATTTTTCCTCGTTTGAACCCATGTTCTAGTAGGAATTTTGATAATCGTTCGTACCATGCTCTTGGTGCATGTTTGAGAACATATATAGCCTTGTCGAGTTAGTATACGTGGTCAGGTGACTCCTTGGTTTCAAAACCTAGAGGGTGCTTGAGAAATACATCTTCCTTCAGATAGCCATTTAGAAATGCACTCTTAACATCCATCTAATGAAGAGTGAATTCCATGTGTGCATCAAATGCTATAAGAAGTCTGATTGCCTCCAGTCTTTCCACAGGGGCAAAGGTGTCATCATAGTCAATTCCTTTTTCTTGACTATATCCTTGAACAACTAATCTTGCCTTATTCCTTGTAACAGTTCCATCCTCATCGAGCTTGTTCCTGAAGACCCACTTAGTGCCAATTACTGAACTATCTAGTGGCCTGGGTACCACGTGCCATACATGACTTCTTTCAAACTGATTCAGCTCTTCTTGCATGGCATTTACCCAATCAGCATCTTGTAGGGCTACCCCAATGTTCTTTGGTTCGATCATGGATAAAGGCATCAAGCACATACAAATTTTTCAAGGATGATCTTGTTTTGATTCCGGATGCCAAATATGTTATGATGTTCTCAAGAGGGTGAGAACTCTGATATCTGTGTGGCTTAAGTACCAGTTGTTCATTCCTAGATGATTCTATGGTGTCTTGTTGTTGTAGAGCAGGATCAGGGCCAGGTTGCATATGTTGAATTCCCCCTGTCATGATGCTTGGGGTAGTTGAACCTGGTCCATCACCTATTCCACCTTCCATGCTTGCTTCAATGTGATCACAACTTCTTACCGGTCCAAGCTCCTCATCTTCAGGTTCTTGTCTCTCAGCAAGAATGTTAGTTTCATCAAAGACAACATGTATACTTTCTCCTACACACATTGTTCTTTTATTATACACTTTATAAGCTTTACTATGTGATGAATATCCCAAGAATACTCCCTCATCACTTATGGGGTCAAATTTTCCTAGGGAATCTTTGTCATTATTTTGTACTGAACACTTCATCCAAAAGCCCTAAAGTGGGATATGTTGGGTTTTCTCCCTTTAAGTAATTCATAGGGAGTTTTCTCTACCACAGGTCTGGTCATGCATCTATTGATTATGTAACAAACAGTATTTATTGCTTCAGCCCAGAAGCTATGAGGTAGTTTTCTAGATAGGAGCATGGTTCTTGCCATGTCTTCAAGAGTTCTATTTTTCCTTTCAACAACCCCATTTTGGTGTGGGGTTCTAGGAGCAAAAAAGTTATGATGAACACCATGTTCATCACAGAACTCAGCAAACTTAGCATTCTCAAATTCAGTACCATGGTCAGATCTTACTGATGCCAGTTGATGTCCTAATTGATTTTGAGTTTTCTTGACAAATGAGGTGAACATATCAAATGCTTCATCCTTAGATGCCAGGAATAAGGTCCAAGTGAACCTTGAAAAATCATCAACTAGCACCATCACATATCTCTTACCACCTCTACTCAAAGTTCTCATAAGACCACATACATCTATATGAATCAGTCCCAACGTCCTGGTGGTACTGACTATTCTCTTACTTTTGAAAGAGGACCTTACCTGCTTCCCCATGGCACATGCCTCACAAAACTTTTCTTCCTTGAACTTAATGTTAGGAAGTCCTACCACTAAGTCCTTAGAGACTAGTTTGTTAAGATGAGTTAGACATGCATGACCAAGTCGTTTGTGCCACATGAGGGGATCACTGTCCAACACACTTAGGCAAGTGAGTTTATTTTCAGACAGTGTGGACAAGTCTATGACATAGATGTTATTCATTCTTTTTCCCTGCAAAACAATCTTTTCAATAAGCAGGTTAATCACAAAATATTTTGTGGAAGTAAAAGCAACCAGGTTAACTCTGTCATACAGTTGTGATACACTGATCAGGCTATATTTCAAGACATCTATTAGATACATATGTTCAATGGATCGTGTATCATCCTTACCTACCTTACCAACCCCAATGATTTTACCTTTCTTTCCGTTTCCAAAGGAGACATTTCCTCCTTTGAGACTTTCAAGTGAAAGGAACTGTTCCAAGTTCCTAATCATATGCTTTGAGCAGCCACTATCCAAATACCAAATTTGGCTGCCTCCTCTCACTTGAACCTACAAAAAGAATCAAAGGTTAGTCTTAAAAACCCAAACTAGTTTGGGCCCTTTCCTATGAGAGAATCGATAAATCAATTTTTTCCTAGCCCAATTTGGTAGCTAGTTTTAACCTTTTACAAACCTCTCATTTCTTCGACTGGCCTGCTCTTTTGCAGTAAACTTATATTTGTAGTGCCCAGTTTTACCACATGGGTGCACATTTTATTCTCAGGAAGAGTGAGATACTTGTTCTTGGCATCCCACTTGGGCAATTTACTTCCAAATCCTCCCCCTCCTGTTGCTACTATGATTCTCTTGAAGCCATATCAGGGCGTCAGAGGATTTATTCCATTTACAAGTTCGATCTAATTCATGTTTGACTTTGCCAAGTTCTTCATTAAGAGTTCTTATTTTTTTTTCCTTGGAATACATCTTATCTTTTAATTTCCCATGTTTTCTTCTAACATGATATGACAATAATCAATAACCTTTTTACTTGATCCTAACTTTAGCTTTAAGTTTTCAGATTTTAGTTCTAGAATCTCAATTTCAAGTGGATGAACCTGGTTACTGTTTTTCTTTTCAGATTCACTGACTCTGATTTCCAGGTTCATGCACTTTGCTTTCAGCATTGCACATTCTTTAGATAGTTGATCCTTCTCTTTGGTTGTTTCCTCAGAATCATGTATGAAATCAAGTAGCAACTAAGAGAGTTTTTCCTGAGATAGGAACTTTACTTTGTTTTTAATATGGGAGATACTTACCTCTGGTTCTTCATGTAATTCCTTGTCAGATTCTCTAATTTCCATGAGCGCCTGATCTTCAGTCTCCCTATCTTCTGGTTCTTCATCTGAACTTGCCCCCCAAGCAGAAACCATAGCCTTTGTTGTGGTTTTCTTGGGTTGGACATGTACCTTCTTCCTGTTCCTTCTCTCATATCTCTCTTTTTTTCATTCTACTTCCTATTAAGGACAGTTTTTAATAAGATGGTCAGTCTTACCACATTTATAGCATCCCTCGTTGGTTGGTCATTTTGGAGCTTTTGCTTTGTTGTAGTTTCCTCCTCTATAGATGCCTTTCTTCCTCATGAGATAGTTTCTGAATTCTTTGGTGATCATGGCCATCTCATCATCTTCCAGATCTGTTCCCTCAGTGATTCTTAAGGCTAGACTCCTCTCCTTCTTTGGACCATCAATCTTCATTGTTTGCCTTCTTAGTTCATAGGCAATGAGGTTTCCAATTAGCTCATCCAATCTGAGGGCTGCCATATTTTTAGATTCCTGGATAGCAGTGATTTTGCTTTCCCAAGAAATAGTCAAGACCCTTGTTAGGATCTTCTCAACCTTTTCCTCTTCAAGAATGACTCTTCTAAGAGACTTCAGTTCATTAGTCAAGGTTATGAACCTTGTGTACATCTCTTGGATAGTCTCTCCTTCTTTCATAGTGAAGTTTTCATACTGAGAGTATAGTAGAGTACCTCTTGACCTTTTTACCTGAGGTGTTCATTCATGGGCTACTTGCAAGGTTTCCCAAATCTCTTTGGCAGTGGTGCAACTTTGGATTCTGTTGTACTCGTCTGGACCTAGTCCACATACTAGCCACTTTTTGGCCTTTCTATTCTTCTCCCATTTCTTTAAATCCTCAACAGTGCAATCAGCTCTTGTCTTTGGTACATCTATACCTTCAGCAGTGTTCATCATGGTAGCTAGAGGAAATCAGTGACTATGTACTAGAGTTCATAGTCTTCTACAATTAGGTGATCCTTCATCCTATTTTTCCACCATGAGTAGTACTGGCCATTGAAGAGTGGTGGCCTTGCAGTTGATTGACCTTACCAATTTCCAGGTGGTGCACTCATCTTGATCTTCATTAAGGTGTTAGCCTTTCAAGAATAACCTGCTCTGATAACTAATTGATGTTTTAGACTTCAATACCACACAAAAAGATATGTTACTTTGTGTGGTACCCAATTTTCGAGTGTTGTCTCAGTAGAAGAACCTGGTTCTTCTTGCTAATCCAACTACTACTGTTGCGGAATAATAAAAAGTAGTAAAGTAAAAACACAAAGATTTTTATGTGGAAAACACCTGGCTCAAAAGGTGAAAAAACCACGACCTACTCCTCTGTAGGATTTGCTCAAACTCTTCACTAAAACTCTGAGCTAAACGGACTTACAAAATAAAATCTTTTGTAATCCTAGGACTAACTCTAATCCCTTTGTAGTAACTAGCCCCTAGCTAATTTCTACACACCTCAAGTTAACTCTAACTAGAACAATACGTACATATTACAATTGCTTCTATGAAAGCTGAAAGATACTATATTAAAACTCCTACTACAATCAACTAGACTCAATAATCAATCAGATGGAACTGGTTCTTCTAGTTGAACTGTAGCCTTTGGATCGCACAATGATTCTGCTAGCAAAATAACACTGGGAAATTTGCTTTCAGACTTTGATTCACTTCAGCTTTTGTGCGTGTGGAATTCCAGCAGAAATACATCAAGTATTTATAGAGTCAGTTGTTGAGCTTGTCTTCCAATTCTAGTCCAACTCTACCTGGGTGAACATAATTCGTACCAAACTCAACTTTCTTTATTTTATTACTTTCCTTGCTGAATTCGACTTCAACCAACTAATCAGTTTTCAACCTTTTCGCATTAGGAGACAATCTCTTGATTCATTGATATTTCATATTCACAAACATCTCCTAAGCATATACGGTTCATGTGCCAGCTATTTAGTTCAATATGTGTGCTCTGATGGATCTGGTTCAACTGGTCAGCCATTTGTCAAACTTGAAAACTATTCAGTGCCATGGGTCAACAGCCGACAACAAGGCTCAAGATATACCTCAAAACATGGTGATATAATGAACAAAAGATACATGACCTCGAGTGAAGTGGGGCTCAGCAAGTCATCTGGGAAAAGAGTGTAGTGCTATTGCTAATCAGGGCCGCCTGAACCTGCATCCATCAAAGATGCAGCGCCCCTGGAAAAAGGGACGTTAGTACTATCGAATAGTACTAGTATATATGACTAAATGCTCCCTCAAAGAAACGAGCAGTAATGCAAGTAAGGACATTCATAATATTAGTTAAAGCCTCAAACAATTACCAAATATCAAATTAGAGATAAGATAAGTTTCCAATTAATTTCCAAATTTTATGTTGGGAAATAATTCGTATCGTTATACCACTATTCACAATTTAAATTACAATTTCCAACACAGTCACCACCATGTGTGCGGCATGACGTCCGATGACAAACCGATCGGCTAGGCCGTCTCATGCGAGACATCAACCAAATCAAAATTTCAATTACAATTTCTAACACAGTCACCACCATGTGTGCGGCATGGCATCCGACCACGACTCGATCGACTAGGACATATCATGTGAGAGATTACCTTCTTCTATCAATCATTCCATTTCATTTTCTTGCATAATTGTATTATTTCTCTTGGCACATTGGTTGTGTTTCATATTTCACATTTCGCATTACGTGATTCATATTTCATGTTTCGTATTTCATGCACACATTTTTACTTTCACCCATCATCATGGACTTTCCAACAACAAGTCATTTCTATTCAATACATTTAAGCACACATTTGAGAAAATAGGTGTTGTAGGCACATTACTATTTATTACACAATCTTTCATTAGCTATCATTTGAAACACAATTTGGATTAAAGGCATATAGATACGCAACCCACACTTTGAACATATTCTCAAATAGTAGTACAGTATAGCAAGAGCATTTGAATTACAATATTGATCACAGATGTCTTTTGACACCAGCTTATTCGGGTAATTGATTCACAATGAGCAACCCGATACTTAAATGGATGTTGCGGGGTTCAATCTTTAAGAGAAGAGTTTTGTCGAAAAACCTCACTTGAGCTTATTTAACTCTAAAATATTCCGTAACTCTTAGCAACTTTGATCTATTTTAGAAATATGGCAAATTGAACCAAAACATGGAAGATGATCATGGTCCTAGATACTTTGAGCATTTTATAAAGCATTAGGCGTACATTAAGGTTTCAATGTCCTTTTATGGAGGATTCCGTCATCCCACAACCCATTCTTTACCATTTTTAGCTCAACTATCTCCCTATGTCCCATGATCAAACATGCATGCAAAATAAACAACTCCCTTAACCATGAATTATCTTAGTAATTACCCATTTCTAGTTAAATTTCGAAATTAAGAGTTAGGGTGTAGAATTTTACCTCTAGGATGAAGACCTAGGTTGATTTCATTGTTAATCTTCCAAGATTTGGCCAAAGATTGATGGCAATGGCTTAGAATTCCACCTTCACACTCTAGAACACCTCCTCTCTCTTTCTCTAAATTGTAGTTTTATCTTTCTAAAATGACCCCTAATAGTGTTTTATGAAAAGGGGGTCGGGTTATAAAAACCCAAAACGAAGCTTCGAAACATGATCTGCAATTGCATATGCGCCCGCATAATTCTTCTGTGGTCCGCGAAATCGGTCTTGAAATGGCCCTCCAGAACTAGGCTGGTCGGCCCCACTCTGTGGCCGTTGTGCGGTCCGCAGACCTGTTCTGTGGCTGCATAATGCGCCGCGGAACCTACCCTTACAAAATTTCCAAGTTGGTTCTGTGATCAGTGTGCGGCCTGCAAAAACGTTTTGCAGTCGCATAATGGGCCGCAAAATGACATCCACAATGGCCTAAATGACTGCCTCACTCTGCGGACCGTGCAACCTGCATAGTGATCCTGCGGCCGCATAACGGGCCGCAGAAATGCCATATTCTGCCAAAATTTTCCTTCAACTCCCTAGTGCTCCGTTGAACCCAAAAAGTCCGTACCATAAAACCCCCGATTTTAGGATATATTTTACAGGGCCTTACATCCTCCCCCAGTTAAGATCATTCATCCTCGAATGACGGTCTATATCGGTCCTTAGAACTCATCATTCCCCAGATGTTACTTCACACACTAGCAGTCCCAAATTTTTTTCTAACTCTCAAATTTCCAAAAATTTTGGTAGAGTTTCCCTTGTGAATGGGCCTATCCACCTATCAGAGAATCCCAGAAACCAGTCCTAATAGCATGTACATAATCCAACGATGCAACGTAATATGAAACAACACCAACCATGATCTCATAAGCAATATATTACTAGAAAGTAAACACCATTAGCATAAATTGTACAAGTTATACATAGTGCATAGGAAGTAATTTCATAAAGACTATTACATAGCTATTCAAACAAATGAGGGTAGTTCTTTTTCATTTCTTCCTCGGCCTCCCAAGTGGCCTCTTCAACCTGATGGTTTCGCATAACACTTTTACAAAGTCAATATCTTTATTTATTAGCTTTCGGACTTTCCTATCAAGAATGGAAACTGGAATTTCTTCATAGGTCAGTTCTTCATTCATCTCAATTGTCTCAAGTGGCACAATAGACGATGAATCTCCAACTACCATCTTCAACATACACACATGGAATACCGGGTGAACTAATAAAATTTCAGGTGGTAGCTCAAGCTTGTACGCTACCTGACCAATCCTCAAAATGGTTCTGTATGGCCCGACATACAACTGACAATTTCTCTTTCTTTCCAAACCGCATTATACCCTTCATGGGGGAAACCTTCAAGAATACCCAATAATCTTCTTTGAACTCCAAATTTCTGCGAAGAATATCCGAATGGGACTTTTGACGACTCTGAGCTATATTTAAATGATCTTTAAAGATCTTAACCTTCTCCATAGCATGGTGCATGAGGTCTAGTCCTATCAATTCTGCGTCCCCAATCTCGAACCATCGAATAGTATATCTACATCTCCTACCATATAAGGCATCGAATGGTGCCATCTGAATACTAGCATGGTAACTGTTGTTGTAAGAAAATTCTATGAGTGGAAAATGATCGTCCCAGCTGCCCTTGAGGTCAAGAACACAAGTGTACAATATATTCTCAAGCGTCTGAATAGTCCGCTCTGCCTGCCTGCCTGCCTGTCAGTCTACGGGTGAAAGGTTGTACTGAGATTCAATTGAGTACCCAAACCTTGTTGAAATTTCATCCAAAAATTAACCCTGAATTGTGCCCCTCGATTTGAGATAATAGAAACTAGAGTCCCATGCAACCTGACTATTTCCTTGATATTCAACTGAGCATAATGTTCTCTTGTGTCGGTAGCCTTAACAGGTAAGAAGTGAGTTGATTTCATGAGTCGATACACAATCACCCAAATCAAGTCGAACTTGCAAGGAATGGTAGGTAGTCCTACCACAAAGTCCATATTGATCATTCCCATTTCCACATCAGAGTCTCTATGTTCAATGCCAACCCACCGGGCCTTTGGTGGTCGGCCATCACTTGCTGACAATTTGGATAGCTTGCCACAAAGTCCGCTAATTTTTTCTTCATATCATTCCACCAATAGACTTCCCTAAGATCATGATACATATTTGTAGGGCACAGGTGTACAGAATACCTTGAAGTGTGAACCTCGGTCATAATTATTTCCCGAAGACCATCTACATTTGGAACACATATCCGCCCTTGGTACCTCAATGTACTATCATCCATGCCAAGAGAAAAAGCCATAGTCTTATATTTATAAATCCCCTCCTTGAATTGTACCAACAATGGATCATCGTATTGTTTCTCTTTGACTTCCACAACGAGCGATGATTCAGCCCTATTTTGCACAATTTCCTTCACTAGAGTCCGCAATACAAACTTCTAAACTAGCCGACCGATGAACCTCATTGGCCAACGGCCTTTGATGTGCCTCCAAGTGAGACAAACTACCCATGGATTTCTGGCTAAGAGCATCGCCACAACTTTGGTTTTTCCCGGGTGATATATAATATCGAGGTCATAATCTTTGAGTAACTCCAGCGATCTTCTCTGCCTCAAATTCAATTCCTTCTGTTTGAAAATGTATTGAACGCTCTTATGGTCCGTGAATATATCCACATGGAACCCATATAAATAATGACGCCAAATTTTCAATGCAAATACCACCGCCGCAAGTTATAAGTCATGTGTTAGATTGTTCTTTTCATGATTCTTGAGTTGCCTAGAAGCACAAGCTATCACCTTGCCATGTTGCATCAGTACACATCCAAGACCGATCCTTGAAGCATCACAATACACCATAAACCCATATGTACCCTCCGGTAGGGTTAATACCGGCGTCGTAGTCAATCTTTATTTCAGCTCCTGGAAGCTCCTTTCACAAGCATTTGACCATTGTAACTTAACCGCCTTTTGCGTCACTTTAATCAACGGGGAGGCAAGAGCAGAGAACCCCTCCAAAAACTTCCTGTAATACCCAGCTAATCCCAAGAAACTGTGAATCACGGTTGGATTATTAGATCTAGGCCAATACTTCACAGCTACAATCTTCTGAGGATCAAACTTAATTCTTTCCCTGAAGACGACATGACCCAAGGACGTGACAAAGTCAAGCTAAAATTCACATTTCAAAAACTTCGCATACAATTGGTACTGTCATAGAGTCTGCAGAGCTGCCCTGAGGTGATCGTCAAGGTCCTCTCGACTTCATGAATATACAAGGATATCGTCAATAAACACTATCACAAAGGAGTCAAGAAAAGGCTTGAAGACTCGATTCATAATATCCATAAAAGCTACTGGGGCGTTAGTTAGCCCAAAAGACATTAGTAGAAATTCAAAGTGCCCATACAAGGTTCTGAAAGCTGTTCCCAGAATATCCTATTCCCTTATCTTCAATTGGTAAGACCCGGATCTTAAATAAATTTTGGAGAAGTACTTAGCACCCTGTAATTGATCAAACAAATCATTTATCCTTGGTTGTGGGTACTTGTTTTTGATTGTGACTTTGTTGAGCTGCCGGTATTCAATACACATTCTTAGAGACCCATCCTTCTTTCTTACAAATAGAACTAGTGCGCCCCAAGGCGACACACTCAGTCGAATGAAACCCTTCTCTAACAAATCCTTCAATTGTTCCTTTAGCTCCTTCAATTATGATGGTTCTATCATGTAAGGCGGACTAGATACAAGTTTCATCCCTGGCATCACATCAATCCCAAAATCAATCTCCCTGTCTGGCGGGATCCCATGGAGCTCATCAGGAAACACCTCCGGAAATTCATTCACAGCTGGCACAGACTCAAGTGTAGGTGGCTCAGCATCGGTGTCTGTTACTCGAACCAAATGGTAAATACATCCCTTGTTAATCATCTTCATGGACTTAAGGTAAGAAATAAACTTACCTTTCGGCACCACGTTAACTCCCTTCCATTCAACACCTAGCTCATTTGGAAATCAAAACCTCATAGTTCTAGTTCGGCAATCAAGTTTGGTAAAACATGAATAAATCCAGTCCATTCCTAGTATTACTTCAAAATCAAGAATCCCCAATTCAATGAGATCGTCCATGGTATCCCGACCACGCACCGTGACAACACAATCCCTATAAAACCGTGCGGCCATAATAGACTCACCAACTGGAGTAGATACAAAGAATGGCTAATGAAGATGTTCCGGTTCTATACCAAGTTCCATAGCAAAATACGAAGTAACATAGGACAAAGTGGAACCGAGATCAATAAAAGCATACACGTCATGAGATTGGACAGTCAATATACTTGTGAAATCTGGAGAAGCCTCTACACTCTGACGACCACTCATGGCATGGAAACGGCTGGGTCCTCCCAAACATTGCGCACTACCCCTAGTTGCACCACACCCTGCGGGTGTTGGAGTGCCCCGTGCTGGAGGAGGTGTTGCGGACGTAGTAGCTGTAGAACTGACTAGTTGTGCTGAACTCATGCCCACACCTTGGCGGGGCGAACAATAGTCCATATAAATGTGACCCATCAATCTGCACCCATAGCTTATGGGTAAGTCCATGAAGCCCCGGGTTTTAGGAAAATATTTTTGGGGACTTACAAGAAGCACGAGGTCAAGCCATATCAATTATGCTTCTCCAATCTCGAACCACCAAATGGGAGATCCACATCTCCTACAATATAAAGCCTCGAACAGTTTCATCTATATACTAGAATGATAAATATTGTTGTAGGAAAATTTTATGAGCGGAAAATGATCATCTCAACTACCTTTGAAGCCAAGAACACAAGAACGCAAAATATTCTCAAGCGGCTTAATAGTGCGATCTGCCTATCCGTCAGTCTACGTGTGAAAGATTGTACTCTGATTCACCAGAGTACCGTCACCCGGTTGAAATTTCTTCCAAAAATTGGTTGTGAACTATGCCTCTCGATCTGAGATATTAGAAACTAGAGTGCCATGCAACCTGACTATTTCCTTGATATACAACTGAGCATGTTTTTTTCTATGCCGGTCATGTCGAACTTGCGAGGAGTGCGAGGTAGTCCCACCACAAAGTCCATATTGATCATTTCCTAATTTCACATAGGAATATCTATGTTATGTGCCAACCCACTAGACCTTTGGTGCTCGGCCTTCACTTGCTGACAATTTGTACATCTTGCCACAAAGTGCGCTACATTTCTCTTCAAATCATTCAACCAGTAAACTTCCCTAAGATCGTGATACATCTTTGTAGAGCAAGGGTGTCTGGAATACCTAGAAGTATGGGCCTCAGTCATGATTCTTTCCTGGAGACCATCCACATTTGGAACACATAGTCGCCATTGGTGCCTTAGGGAACCATCATCCACACCAAGAGAAAATCCATGGTCTTATGTTTATGAATCCCTTCCTTCAATTGTACCAACAATGGATCGTTGAATTGCTTCTCCTTGATTTCCATTACAAGCAACGATTCAGCCCTATTTTGCACAGTGACCCCTCCTTTATTAGAGTCCGCAAGACGAATTCCCAAACTAGCCAACAGATGAACCTCCTTGGCCAACGGCCTTTGATATGCCTCCAAGTGACCCAAACTACCCATAGATTTCTGGCTAAGAGCATCCTCCACAACATTAACCTTCCCAGGATGATATAGGATATCGATGTCGTAATTCTTGAGTAACTCAAGCCATCTTCTCTGCCTCATATTCAATTCCTATTTGAAAATATATTGAAGGCTCTTATGGTCCGTGCATATATCCACATGGAAACCATACAAATAATGACGTCAAATCTTCAATGCAAATACAACTGTTGCAAGCTCTAAGTCATGTGTTGGATAATTCTTTTCATAATTATTGAGTTGCCAGGAACCCTGAGCTTCCACTTTTCCATGTTGCATTAATACACACCCATGTCCGATTCTTGAAGCATACCAGTATACCACAAACCCATCTGTACCCTCTGGTAGGGTCAACACTGGTGCCGTAGTCAATCTCGATTTCAACTCATGGAAGCTCACTTCACAAGCATCTGACCTTTGGACCCATTTTTACCCTCTGGCAGGGTTAACACTAGTGCCATAGTCAATCTCGATTTCAACTCATGGAAGCTCACTTCACAAGCATCTGACCTTTGGAACTTAACCGCCTTTTGCGTCAATTTAGTCAATGGAGAGGCAAGAGTAGAGAACCCCTCCAGAAACTTTTTGTAACATCCAGCTAAGACCAAGAAACTGTGAATCTCTATTGGAGTAGTGGGTCTAGGCCAATTCTTCATAGCTGAAATATTCTGGGATCAACCTCAATTCCTTATTTAGAGACAACATGACCCAAGAACGTAACAAATTCAGGCCAAAATTCATATTTCAAAAACATTGAATATAATTGATGTTGATAGAGGGTCTGCAAAACTGCTCTGAGATGATGAGCATCATCCCCACTCCGCGAATAAACAAAAACATCATCAATAAACACAATCAAGAAAGAGTCAAGGAAAGGTTTGAAGATCTGATTCATTAGATCCATGAAAGCTCCGGGGGAATTTGTTAGCCCGAAAGACATTACAAGAAATTCAAAGTGCCCATATTGTGTCCTGAAAGCTGTTTTCAGAATATCAAGCTCCTTGATCTTCAATTGGTCATACCCGGATCTTAAATCGATCTTGGAGAAGTACTTAGAACCCTACAATTTATCAAACAAGTCATCTATCATTGGCAGCGGGTACTTATTTTTTATTGTAACCATGTTGAGCTACTTCTAGTTAATACACATTCTTAACGACCCATACTTCTTTCTTACAAAGAGAACTGGTGTGCCCCAATGATTCACACTTGACCAGATGAAACTGTCACGCCCCAAAAACTGAGGAACGCGACCGGTGCTCAACCGAGTAAACCCGACCGAGCAAGCTTGTTAGGTTTCATTATAATCAAACAAATTCATGAATAAAGAGGAGATGAACTCCATTAATCATACTTTGTAAATATTTCATTTTGTTTCCATTAGCAGTGTCAACCATAATATCCAAAATATTACAATTTTTATAGATATGAAGAAAAACATATTTTCCAAATACCAATATTTCTAGTTTAATTCCCAATATCAAACACCACCCACAACCTGTCTACAGAGCCTCTAATTACAATTGAAGAGTAATATGGAAATACCGTCAATAAGGCTCCGGCTATACCTCAAAATACAAGGTACGCAATAGCCAAATGACACAGGACCCCGAAATAAAGTGGGGATCACCAAATTAGCTGAAAGAAGTGTACCACTATTACTGATCACTGCCGCCTACCGTGGAACCACCTGCATCTATTAAATATGCAGCGCCCCCGGCAAAAGGGATGTTAGTACTGTCGAATAGTACTAGTATGTAAAGCTAAAAGTCCTGTTTCAAAATAAAATGTCCATATACGAAAAGACAACACATAGAAAACAACAAGTCATAATCAACAATATCCAAATAAACTAATTGAAACATAACGTTTTTCAAAGTACGAAAGTAGTGTGTGTGTGTGTGTATATATATTTATTTATTTATTTGGTTGGGAGATCATTGGCACCGATATTCCACCATCTTTGTTTGCATGGAGTCCGATCACGCCCGATCGGCTAGGCCATCACCCCACGGACAATGTGGTTTGACATATGATGCGAAAGAAAGTTATTACAAGAGTAGTACCACCATATTCACAACATGGAGTCTGATATCAACCTGATCAACTAGGCCGCCATCCCACATATGCCGTGTGGTTGGAAATTTCTTTTCCAATTCCCAGGTACCACTTTCATTCCAATTTAGGAGAATAATCACAATTTCACCAATATTTAAATTTCATCCCAAATCACAATCCAACCCTACATCGGTATGTGTAGTTTCAGGTGTGGGCCTTATGACCCACCCTTCCTCGGTTTTGCTAATGATGCTCCCAAAAACAATTTTAGCTTAGCTTGCACAGAAAGGTAACGCATATATAGAAATGTATTCATCTCAGAATCTTTCACATTGTACAAGTTTTTATTAGCATTTTCAATCTCCCACAATAGCAATATTTCATTGGCTCTTTGGGCCTTTCACAAGTTTCATTATTCATGGCGTGATAGCCACATCTTATTTATATTCCATACTTTCACTTCATTTAGTTCCAAGGATCAGCACTACCAACATATGGAACATTCCAGAAATCATATAACTCAAGGGCGTAGTAATGGAACTTTTAACATAAAGGGTTCTTCCCAAAAAAAAGGAGATATACCAACCAACAATGGGAACACACATCAAATTCATAAACAAGCAGTAAACTGATTATCCTTGAATTACTCTTTTCCAATCACGAGAATGTACAATTTCAACACTGGAGTATGTAAGAATTCGGATCACATTGAATGTATTTATAAGGCAAAGCATTATCTAAAATAGCCACGTATGGGCATAAGTTGAGTGCAAAAGCCTTTAGGACATTCTATTTTTGAAGTCATTTATGAACAGTGAGTCGAGGCTCATTTCATAATCCATTTCATATTTTCTCATTTCATAGGCATCACTAGGCACAATTATAACTTAAGTTCTTGGCACGTTATCCACACTCATTTTCCCCAATTCATTTAATTTATTTTCAAACGTCTTTATATATTATCAACAATGAGACATACTCAATCAAGAAATTAGGTACATATAGGAGCAATTAGGAGTATTAAGCATATCGAGTTTCCCTAACCCAATTGGTATACTAGTTTTCATTTACCATACGACTCAAAGCCATACCAACTTAACAAACAAACCATACTATAAACATATAACTTTTCATATAAAGCTCATTTGGAATAATCAAGTTTATATGTTTATAAGGGATAACCCGAGATGTAGAAATTAGGGATTTTGAGCCGACCATACTTAAACTTTACGGAAACATTATGGAATTCAATTCCAAGAGAGAATGTTTATCCAAAATACCTTGTTTGAGCTTTTCTTAAGTTACTAAAAAGCACCAACACCTCTAGCAATGGTAATCTATGGGAAGATAGCGAAAATTGATTAATAACTATAAATACTTCCCATGGTGTAACTCTCTTAGGAATTTCATCAAACGCCTAACATGTGAAATAGGATACAAGGTTCTACAATGAAAATTCCTTCTTCCCTCAACAAATTTCAACAAGAAGAATCCAAAATAGTTCATTAATCCCACATAATATAGCTTAGTGTCACATGCATGGCTTATCTCTAACCCCACAATATATTTTTGAACTCATAATCTCTTATATGAAATCTTAGAAGTAGGACTTACCCGGAAAGATAGTGAGATAGATATTAGCTTCCTTGATTGTTGAGAATTTGTGCAAGATTGGATGATTAGGATGTTTGGTTCCTCATCTTAAATTCTTTCCTATCTCACTAGATTCAGTAGAAAATAGCCCCAAATGAAGCCCCAAAGCCTATTTATCAAAATGGGGTCGGGTTATGAAACTAGGAAAAGGAGTCCTCCGAAATCGGGTCTCCAATCGCATAAGGGACCAAATAACAGATATGTGGGTCGAAGAATGGTTCGTGAAATTGGTTCCCAGAACTGGGCTTCACTAGACAGGTTTGCGACCATTTTGCGGTCGCATAACCACTTCTGCGATCGCATAATGGTCGCAGAATGGCCGCAGAATTACATTATGCTAGCCTTTGGTAATTTGATCATAACTTTGTGTAGAAATGTCCAATTGAGAAACGGTTTGAAGCGTTGGAAACTAGACTCGAATATATTTCATTTTATAGGTTGCTAATTACACAAAACTTTATATATATTTAGGTATGCTCGTCCAAAGTGTAGAGTTGTGCGAACTCATTTGAAATTTTATCCTATTATGTAATTTTTCAACTTGACTTAGACTTAAGCCTCTCCTTGGACCCCACATTACTTAATACATCACTTATACACTTATTACTATATCAAATTGATGTCTATAATATTTATATCACATAAAATATTATAATTAGCCTACCTGGCACCACGAAATTTTAAATTACATGGCAAAATTTTTCGGGACCTTACATAAATTCTTCTCTAACAAATCTATCAATTGTTCATTTAGCTCCTTCAATTCTACTGGTTCCCTCCTATAGTGTGGAATCGATATAGACTATGTTCCTGGAATCACATCAAACCCAAAATAAATCTACATGTCTGGCAGGATCCCAGGGAGCTCATCCAGAAAGACCTCCGGAAATTCATTCACTACAGGCACAGACTCAAGCATAGGTGCCTCAGGATTGTTGTTAGTAACCCAAACCAAATTGTAGATACACCCCTTGTTAATCATCTTTTTGGCCTTAAGGTAGGAAATAAACCTACCCTTTGTCACCACATCATCCCCCTTCCATTCAATCACTGACTCGTACGGAAAATCAAACCTAACGGTTCTGGTTCGGCAGTCAAGCTTGGAAAAAAATGAATAAAACCAATCCATCCCCATTAATACATAAAAATCAATAATCCCCAATTCAATGAGATCGCCCATGGTGTCCCGGCCACATACAGTTACAACACAATCCCTATAAACTTGCGCGGCCACAATAGACTCGCCAACCGGAGTACATACAAAGAACGTCTCTTGGAGCTATTCCGGTTCTATCCCAAATTCCATATAAATATAGGGAGTGACATATGACAAAGTTAAACCACTATCAATAAGACCATACACATCGTGAGACTGGACAATCAATATAACTGTGACAACATCTGGAGAAGCCCCTGAACTCTAGCAACCCCTCATAGCACATAAGTGGTTGGGTCCTCCCAAAATCTATATACCACCCCACCTGCACCACGCCCTACGGGTGTTGTGGTGCTGTGTGCTGGAGGAGCTTCTGCGGATGAAGTAGCTGCAGAACTAGCTGGCTGTGTTGTACCTATGCCCATGCTCTAGTGAGACGAACAAAAATCCCTCTAAATCATACCACACCCATAGCATATGGCTGCTCCATGTAGCAGGTCCCAAAGTGCATCTTCCCGCAGCTAGAGCATGGGGGCCTCCGTTGCTGCTGAAATATCCCACAGGATCGACCCTGCTGATGGGACCCCCTATTGCCCTGGCCAGGCCTATACAATTCCCCTGATGCTAACTAGGCCCCGATGCGGAGTACTGACTGACGACTGAGAAAAAGACTAGGAAGGCCCTGATAACCCTCCCCTGAAAGTTGTCCTACCACCGCCACCACTACCAAAAGAACTACTGAAGTTGCTCGCCGACCGGGCCTTGTTGCTACTCTCTCTTTCCTTTCTATTCTTCAACTTGCTGGTCTCTGTATCTTGAGAAAACATCTGTATGGCTCCACTGGAATCTGTTCACCCTGGAACTAGTGGAATCTCTTGGCTAACTAGAAGAAGTAGGTGCAGCATCTAATCTCTAGGCTTGGGAAGCCACTATTTGAGCCAACATCTGTATGGCTCCCCTAAGATCCCTATCGGATACACGGGGTTCAGAAACTGGGCTGGAGGTGGAACTGGAATATCAGTTAGAGGTATTGTCACACCCTTAGTAGGTGTAGGAACAGGTAGGGTCTGGCCAGATACAGTATAATCAGGGAGTGCAGTAGTCGGGGGAATATTCTCACCCCTCAGGTGCTCACCTGCATCATCAAGTAAAGGGTCAACTGCATCTCCTGGGGTGACATTGGCTCGTTGGCCAGTTCTTTCCTTCTTCTTAGGCGCCATATACTGAAAATTAAGTCAATGCACGAGTTAAGGGAGGAACAGTTTTGCAATAAGCTTTATCGCACGATCTAGAACATGAAAAAAGGGTATTAATCCTAAATGCCCAAGTAGACTCCTAATTATAGATGTGGTCGACAACACACCGATAAAAATGACTCGACTAGACATGGCTCCGAGACATCCGTAAAACCTTAGGATCTGATACCAAGTTTGTCATGCCCCAACCTCGGAGAGTGCAACCGGCGCTCAATAGAGTCCCCTTGGTTGAGCAAGCCTGCATAGTGCCGTCTACCAAAATCACCCACAAATAATGAGAAGAGTGTATTTCATTAACTAGTCATGACAAAAACACCGCTTCATTTCCATTAGTTATGTCATCAACAAATCTTCAAACACTACATTGTACAATCATAGTTAAATGAAACAGATGATACAATTACATCATTTTTAGTTTAGCCTTTCCAAAACAGATACAACCCTTACTATGTCTACAGAGCCTCTAAAATGAATAAAAGAGTGATATGATAATGTCAGCAACAAGCGCAGGCTATACCTCAAAATGATGTGTACAAAGGATAGAAGATATAGGACCATGAAATGAAGTGGGCCTCACCAAATCACCTGAGGAGAGGGTGTGTTGCTATCACTGATCAAATCCACCTACTATAGAACCACCTGCATCCATTAAAGATGCAGCTCCCCCGGGAAAAGGGACGTTAGTACATATGGAATAGTACAAGTATGTAAAACTATACACCCTCTCAATAGAATGAGCAACAGTATGCAGAGAAGGAAATATGAAATCAGTGAGAGACTCAAATACTAACAAAGTTTCATATTAGGGGAAAGGTAAATTTCAAGAAGTTCAACATTTTAAGTTAGGTGACCTTTAGCACCGATACACCACCGTATTTTAGCACGGAGTCCGATCTCTGCTCGATCGGCTAAGACGTCCCACCCGAGACATCCACTCACAATACCACCATGCGTGCGGCATGCGTCTGAACTCTGACCGAGCGGCTAAGCCGTCTCACCACAATGTTGTGTGGGTCGACATCACATCTTGCAAGAAACAATCTCATCCCATTCAAGGGGAAACATCTCAACACATCATTATCATCACATATATGGGGGAACTATCTCATCACATTAGCACACGAATTTATCCCTCAATCACTCCTACACTTTCACGTGTAGTTTTAGGGTTAGGTTATTTGACCTACCCTTCCTCGGTGACTAAACGGTACTCCCAAATAATTTATTAATAAAAGGATATACCACATAATTTCATATTCTTTTACATGTCGTTCACCTCATCGGCACCTTTGGCCATAATGCAATACAACTCTTGGCATGAGGCCACACATCACATTTCATTCTCTCTTCTCTCACTTTCGAATATCATTGTGGATAATTGACAACAAGGCCTCTTAAATAAAGACATTAGACACATATTTGAGAAATTTAGGGTCTTAGGCGCATGTGATTTCTTACACAATTTGACATGATAATTTTCATTAGAAGCACGTTTTAAATCATGACACAATGCCAAACATCCCACACTTAAACCAAATTGTAAGGCACAGTAAAATTTTACCAAGAACTCGAGGTTTGTGGTGCCGAGCTAGGCTAATGTGTATGTCCTCGTTAATTTCTAATTCTAATTCGAGCAATTTCGAGCTTAGGAATACAATTTAATTTAGACTCGAACCACATAATAAATACTAGAGTGGATAAAGTTATTTGGATACTTGGGAATAATTATTTTATTAATCTTTAATGTTGTAATAATGGGAAACACTTGGATGCTAATTCAAAGCAGTAAAACTAAAGAAAATATAGTGATGTATCTCCCCATAGCACAACTATAGCACATGAGGGAAGCAAAAATATTTTAGCAAACCAGTGAGCTAAAGTCTTATAGCACATGGATAACACCAGTTGAAAAATATTGTACCTCATTTTGACAAACCATTGAGCTAGACACTTATAGCACAAGGATAGCACCAGTGGACAAATATTGTACCTAGGCCTATTAATACCTAAGCAGGGAGAGAGAAGAATAAAAGGATTTTTAAGACTAGGGTATTTCTCTCCATCACCCATCCAGCCAAGGCTTCCAATACACACTTAAGGTGAGTTTCGAAGTGTGTTTTTATGATGATTCAACTTCTCAATCACTAGTTAAAACAAGGTTTTGATTGGATTCCATGTGATTTCTTCAAAATCCCAAGAATACCCCAAAAGTTGACTTTCAAGATTTGGTCTAAAAGAGGTAAACTTTCACCGTTAAACCTACATGCATGGATTTTTATTTAATATATGAGCAAGAACTAACTTCTAGCACTTATGGGATGGTGTTTAGTAGCCATAATTACTTAAACTAGATTATTGAGTATTGTAGAGATTTTGTAATGAGTTAATTAGTAAAATTTGGTAGATGTGAGTTCATTGATGATTATAATGGTGCTAAGAATGTAGTTAGTGGACAAAGGATGTTGTAGTATCTTTTGTTGGTTGTAAGGAGGGATTGTTGGATGAAGAAACACCATTACTAGAGGTAGTTGAATGATATGCACTCTAGGTGTTTGATAAAATGCCAAAATGACCAAAAACTTGGAAAGTTTTACTAATATTGGTCCAATTTAATTATGTTGATGTAGATTGAAGTTGTAAGAGTAGTGGGATGTTTTAATATAACTAAGGGGCTGATTCGATGTATGCTGGTTAAACTTCTCTCTTAGAATTGAATTCCATGATGTTTCTGTAAGTTTCAAGTATGGTTGCTCAAGTTCATAACTCCCATGTTCTGAGTCGTTCCTAATAAATTTGATTATCCTGAGTAAACAAAGTGTCGAATGTTATGTATTCAAAATGTGTTCTGAATGCTCCTACCACATTATGTTATCCTTCGGGAATGTGTTCAAGAATTATGTGTGTATTAAAATGTTATGGCTTTGATCAGTGTTTCAAATAAAAGTTATGATGCCAAATTGTGTGAGAGAAACTCGATGTGCTTCAGACGTTTAATTGCTCATATGTGTACCTAAAGACTTGATTTGAAACTCGTTGGTGTTAAAAACCTCTAAAGATACTGGAAGGAGAAAGAAATGGGTTGGAGATGTAAAGTGTGGCCAACATGCCAATAATGAAAGTTATACTTGTGGCCAATGGTTCCAATGAAATAAAATGGTGTGAGAAAGCTTAATAAATGATCCTTGATTCAACTGTTCCATATTGACTTCGTAAACAGATTTCCCAAAAGCTAATGTACTCAACTCGTGCCCAACTGTGGTTGTTTCAACTAATGTTATGCTTTGTAATTATTTCCAATGTGTTTTGAGTTCTTATATATTCATGAGTTGAAATTGTGTATTTCCCTTTTCGGGATTTTGGGGAAAAGTATTTCACGAATAAATGATGTGTTACTCGTTTATGATTTTAACTAGTGCTTCCATTGCCAATCATTTTACTCCATTTCTTTGAAAGAAATCCATTGGGTTTAAGGTCTTCATTACTAATGAACCTAAAATTGTGATTTTCGAAATTTTCTATTTGTTATTTATGATGATGATTCATGAAAGGAAAGAAATTAAAGTGTGGAATACGAAATACGACCATTGTGCCATGAAAGAAGAATTATATGTATGGCCAATACAGCCAATAAAATAATGATATTGTGAGTGGTTGAAAGTACCAATGAGGCTATATACAGTATGAAAAGTTATGAGGTAAATGCATTTTTGTTGTTAATTCCTGTGTATGCAAATAAAAAATGTTGTTCGGAGTATTGTTAGTCATCGAGCAACGGTAGGTAACAACCTAACCCCAAAACTACATGTCCCGGTGTAGGAGTGATTGAGGGGTAAATCCCTGTATTGATATGATGATATTATTCCCCTTTATTTGGGATGATATGGTTGCTAGTAAAGGGTGATGTCGATCAACACGGCATGTCTCACACATGGCGGTGATTGTGCTGGAAATGTTTATTGAAATTGTGATTGTGGTTGATGTCTTGGATGAGACAGCCTAGACGATCGAGTCATGATTGGCCTCCGTGCTAAAAATATAGTGGTATTGTGAGCAGTGGTATATTGGTGCTAAAGATCTCCCAAACAAAAATAATATTATCTTCGTATTTTGAAAATTACTATGTTCTCCCTTGGCATTTGGATATCATGGATTGTTGATTGTGGTTTGCATGGTTTCCCTTTCTTCAATTGGCATTCTATTTTGAAAGAGGACATTTATCCTTACATACTACTATTATTCCATATCTACTAACATCCCTTTTGCTGGGGTGCTTCCATATTCAATGGATGCAGGAGGTTCATCAGCGGGCAACTTTGGTCCTCGTTAGCAATTAATCCATATTCAGAAGGTTTAGGTGAGCCCTACTCTATTTTGGGCATGATGTCAGTTGATGTTGTACTTTGTGTTTTGATGTATAACCAGGGCCTTCTGTTGCTAACACTTCCATACTACTTTTCTAGTTGTACTTAGAGGCTCCGTAGACAATTTGTGGGTGGTGCTTGATGTTAGGTAATGAATTAGAAGTGTTAATATTAGGCAAGCATGTTCCCTCATAACTATGAACTTGTAATATTTTTGAAATCGTAAATGGATATCTCTGAGTAATGGAAATATATAGAGGAGTATTTCGAGACATAAAAATGGAGTAAATAATGGAAATTGAAGTTTGGTTGTTAATGAAATCCCCTAACTGTTTAATTAATGAAATATATTTTCTCCTTATTCATGGATGAATTTGGGTAGAAGGAAATCTAACAGGCTTGCTCGGACGGGGTTATCTCAGTTGAGCGCTGATTGCGCTCCCCGAGGTCAGGGCGTGACAAACTTGGTACCGGAGCCTAAGGTCTTAGAGTGTCCTAAGATGACTCGGATCCGTGTCTAGTAGATTCCTTTTTATCGGTGTGTTGTCGACCACATATATAAATAGGAGGCTACTTGGGAATTTAGGAATTTCACCCTTCTTTGATACTCCAGATCATGCGATAGAGCTCAATATAAGAAGTAAATTTCTTCGTCATGTCTCATTTTCCAGATGAGTAACCCACGAGTTTGAGCCAGCGGGAGGGATGGAACCAGTTTCTAGGGAAAGTGTCCTGGTTCCTATCAATGTTATCTCACCACCGGATCATGTGACGAGAGCACCTAAGAAATGAAAGAGGATTGTTGATACCTATAAGCCGAAATGTTTGGTATGTAAGAAGCGCCACTCAGGTTTATGTTAGATGACTCTTGAAATATGTTATGGTTGTGGAACGAGGGGGAACAAGGAGAAGAAATGGCCTAGGTTGGGTACACTCATCCGCGCCTACCCGATATGCAGGAAGGAACATTTGGCGTCGTGTTGTAAGTATGTTCAGAACCGTGTTAGGGGTGGAAAGTTTGGGCAATTCCAAAGGATACAGAGCAAACCGGTGCACATATTATTACTTACGCCATGGGGGCCTAGAGTAAGGATAAGGGGGATTCTTATAATATATGCAAAAAGGGTAAAATTTAGGTCAATTGGGCGAATCAGCTTAGCGAACCTCGTCCTCATTGTGAGAAGTGTAGGAGATGTCATTCGGGGGTATATCACTATGATACCAATGTATGTTATTGATGTGGAGTCGAGGGGAACAAATTAAGGTATTCCCTGTCAACCTAAAAGCTCCAAGTAAGTCACTCCTTAGTGCATCATTATGAACACGCATAATTTTTCCTTGTTGTATACGTACATCCATATCGAAGAGCCTTCATAAACACGGTCTTAACAAGACGCTGAATCGCAAAATATTACAAGAAAATATAATCAACTCTAACTGATGGCGTAGAAGAGTAACACATGGAACATACCAGAACAAGAATAATATCAACTCTAGCCGATGACACCGCCGTCAACCATAGCTGTGTTAAGCAAGCAAATTTGATCTGTGTAGAATGTACAATCTCATTAGGCCTACCAGTGGCCTCCAAATCAATTTTGATCCTCCCAACATAGGTAGATAACCTCTAAAAGGTCCACAATAACATGTCCATAACATATACAATCATCTATCAACCCTTAACATACCTTCAACGTACAAAGCCAAGGCTCTAAGAACCCTCCTAGTCTTCAATCCCTAGAATGCAAGAATCTCCATGTCAGGTCCAGATTCCATAACTCAAATTACTAACACATCCCTCATGAAAAGTCATCTCATGAGAAAAACTCCCATAATTCTTTTGTGCCACAAAGAAAAATGTGAACATCAGCAGGAGATCAACCAGGAAAATTACTAGTCGAGCATTCACAAGTCAAAACAAAGTATGCCTTCTAAATTGCACACCCTAATCTGCCAGCATTCTTCTAAACAACTCGAAATTGTTCATGCTGTCTAGAACTCGTTTCCTTCCCTTTGAACAAAACTGCCCCTCGTACGTGCAAATCTTAATCCCACATGTCGCGCTGTATCTAACATGTCATCATATAAAAACACGAGAACCCATTATCAACCCTGAATCACAAGTAGGATACACATTCCATCAACTCAAAACATACTGCTCATGATTGTAAGAAACATTTGTCCCAAGACGTTGACGAAATCATCGAGAACTCGTCGAAACCCATTAGCACAAACCAACAATCAAAATTGAATCCCTCTAACTTAACCAATTCACGCAGGTCACGAACAGTATTGCCGCATCATACTGGTAAAGCCTCACCAAACCAAGGAACCAATAACCTTTAGTACTATGTTGACCCAAACAACTACCAAGCTGACCCATTCTTCAAATTCCTCTCGACTTGCCCTCAAGTTAGCACTTCTCTTTTCTAGTACACTATGATCCTTAACCAAAGCTCACCCCAAGAGATCCTATCATGAAATCATGTGTTCCGAAATCCCATAAGTCATTGTATTCCCTCTTAAGCACATGTAGTACCACAACCAAGGTAGCTACTCTAAAGAGACCTTCTATGAATTTGAAGATGTTCTTTAACCTCTCTGATATTTTAATGTAGAATCACTAATGATACAAAAATGTCTGCAGCCTCAGTACCATCCAATGCAAATCTCAGATCTTCGTCCCACATAATTCCAGGGAACCCTCAAGTACCACATATGAACCATGAATTCATTAGAACCTTCTCGAGAGACATCCACTCTGCTACATTCTCTAATGCACCACCCATATGAGCCGAACAACTTATGCTCCATTAGCACACAAACACCTAAGCAAGTAATGCCGCCTTAGACTACTGAGTGAACCCTTTCTCCTTACACATCACATCCACAACGAATAACAAACCCGGTCATTCAAAGATTTTTATATACCCATAAAGTATAGTACATAATGCATCTGGCAATTTCCTTCCCCGCACCATCCTCGGAGTCAGCCTCCTTCAAGTCATAACTGATCCACAAATATGCCTCAAAAAAATATTATAACATATAACCAAGCAATCTAATCTTCGATAGCAGACTCTTCCACTTGGATCGAAGCCATAAAACATAACATTAAATAACCCACAATACCCTTACTCCATAAATTCCATGCTATCGTAATGTAATTCAACAAAATCCTTCATAAGCTCGTGTAGCACAAATCATAAAATACCTCAAATCATCTGCTAAACGCTTATATATTCTCATGACAGTCGTGCGAACTTCCTCTAGCAATCCGAACTCAAATGGCAGCACATACGTACCCATCGAGGTAGGAAGAAAACTCTTCACGAAAACATTACAAGGATCACCCAACTTCAGAACATCCCGCATGAGATAACCCACTTGCTTAGCCTCAAACTGGCATCTGCAGATGAACCTATCATGGTCACAACAACCAAAAAATCAATTAATCCTCCAAAGTTTGAACTCCTCAACAAGACACAATAATCTACTTCATTCCAAAACTGAACAACTGAAAGATCCACCATCATATCCACATCAACAAAATTGTCGTCACATCCAGACATAAATCAAGCATCCATAGTCCCTTTCACATCCCAAAAAAAATTCTCTGCGTCACATCCAAATCATCTAAGCACATTCCCCCATCACGTAATATTAATTTTGTAGCCATCCAAGAACTCACTGCACCATCAATCCCACTCCTAGGGACACTATTGGACATATGATTCAAAAAGCACATACTTACACAACAGAACCCACCGAGCCCAAGATGCATCTGAACCTAGCCTCAAATCCTCCAGACGTGCCTACCTCGACAATACAAAAAACACATCTCTCAACTCACCCATGACATCACAAGTCGTCGATGCACAACTAATATAGAGTGCCCACATGACATACAAGTGGATGGACGGGAATCAAAGAGATACACTTCAAGCTGAATTAATGTTGCACGATAAAGAAATAAAGATGGGAAGTTTTTCCTAGATGCCATGTAGCCTCTAGAACATAGGTGTGGACGTCATCATATTTATCCTCAAGATTCTACCGGACTCTTGCCTATGACTCGTAGAACCTATGAACCTAGAGCTTTGGTACCAACTTGTCATGACCCAAAATATTCCTAGTCGTGATGGAACCTAACCCGGCCCGCTAGGTAAGCCAAATGACATTTAACACAATTCTAATGAAAATAATAAGAAATCAATAAGTGAAATAATTGAAATTCCACACAATAACTGAAGGAAGTAGTATAAGTCATGAGCCAGTGAGACATAGATTTACAAAGCTGGTATGAAGACATATACAACATCTGTTTGGAGTATACATAAATAGATTACATATATAAACCTAGAGAACTGTAGCTTTAAAATCTACACGCAAGGTGCAGAACTGTAGTATGAGTACAATCGACCCCATGTACTCATCAAGTATTATAACTAATCTCGGCGAGGTAATACAAGTAATAAAAATTATACTCGCTAATCACCTGTACAGTTCATAAATCTTACAAGTAAAGAAAAATATTATGATTAAGACATTAATCAGAGACAAAACCACCATAAAGCACACAATAACTTAACGTACTCTACTCAATCAACAATCCAGCATATAAAGAAGATATGCAAATAAATCAAGTAAACAACCAAAGAAATTGCAAGTAAACATTAAATGCAATAACCAAATCAAATACTAACTAGCTATTCCTCAGAATTTCAATAACCATACCAAACCACTAATCAGTTTTCCTCAAACCACGTCAACCAGAAACCTGTCGGTTTTTCACAATCTATGTGTACAACATCAAGAAGGCAGATGAGAGGGTGACCCTAGGGGGATGGGTATATATCCACATGTTGCACGGGCAACTCACGTTCTATCATATCAGAACTACACGTCGTGTTCAGGTTCTTATTAATCAACATCTCAGATCCACATGGCGTGCTCAAATGATAGTAATCACAATTCACTCGGCGTGGTCACATGCTCAATGTCACAATTCGCCCGTCATGGTCATATGCTCAATATCTGAATCCACCCGGCGTGGTCACAGGTTCAATATCATAATTCGCATGGCGTGGTCACGTGCTCAAAGTCACAATCCACTCGACGTGGTCACATACTCAATATCATAATCCCCGTGGCGTGATCACATGCTCAATATCACAATTCGCCCGGTGTAGTGACGGGCTACGAGTCCAATCCAAATCGCATAGAAAGTAAATATACAAGAATACATGTACATGATAAACGAACATCAAGTTTCATACTGCTGGACTTATATTAGTAACATCCTAAGGTGTATGCATGTGCAAAGTGTGGTATCATCGCTCAATCAGGAAAACACATCACAAAAGTAGCAATTGTCAGGTTCAATTAGAAGATTAACCTCGATGTAACTTCACACATGGCTCAAATAGCTCACAACAAGGGTTCAAATATAAAAACTATCAAAGCATGAAGCATAGCAATCAATCCAAGGGATATCATAGCCTAAACACTACCTCGAGCATGGAAAGTACCTCGGTGAACTCACCTAGGCTCAACCCCTCCCATATGTGCCACCCTTAGCATGTAGTTATCACAAATAACTCAGGAAACTAGTGCCTCAATCAAGTTTATGTAAGATACTTGCCTCAAGCAAGCCAAATCGATACTCTAGAAGCACCATCCCACACTAATCGATCTCCGCACGGCTCAAAACTAGCCAAAAGCAACTGAAAATAAATCAAATAATGTCGTAGGAAACAAACCCAAACGATAAAGGTTGAATATTTAATCAAATACTCAAAGTCAATCTTGTCCCATATCGGGGAAACCGAAAAACTCACTAATTCTGACAACCCATTCGAATAGAAGTTCAACCATACTAGTTTCATCCAAATCATACTCTGACTCGATGTTAAAATCTATATAATTCACATTGAAAAAGGTTTTGACCAAAACACCCCTAATTTTCTCTTTTAGATTCATCAATCAAATGCCAAAATTAAAGATGGAATCATGTAAAATAATCAAATCCAAGTCAAAAATACTTACCTCAATCCAGGTGGTGTAAATCCCCTCCAAAATAACCCAAATCCGAGCTCCCGATCTCAAAATGTGATATAATAACCAAACTCTTGATATCTACAAGCTTCTGCCCAGCACTTCCGCATATGCGAACCAACAACCTCTTTTGTAGATACCACATAAAATCCCGACCTCTCGCACCTGCGAACATCATTGCACTTCTGCGCTATCACATTGCGAGGCAAATCCCCCTTCTACACTAAACCCCTCCAGTCTGCCTTCTTGCATCTGTGCCAAAGTAACCACTTATGCAATCCTGCAGATGCACCCAGGACTCTGCATCTGCGGACATCCCAATCTCCAGACTTCTTCACAGGTGCAACTAAAATAAATGCTTCTACGAGCATTGCACGTTGCGCAAAACAAACGCAGATGCGTGACACTGGATATATATATGCCAAACCACTCCTAAATGATCCAAAATCAATCTAAAACACACCCGAGCCTCTCGAGACCCCGTCCAGTCATGCCAACAAGTCCCAAAACATAGCATGGGCCTACTCAAGGTGTAAAATCACACAAAATAACATCAAAACTATGAATCCTACCTCAATTCAAGCTTAATGAACTATTTCAAATTATGAAATTCAAAACTTATGCCGAACACGTCTAAACAACTCGGAATCACCCCAAATTTTGCACACATATTCCAAAAGACATAACGAACCTATTCCAACTCCCAAAATAATAATTCGTTCCTGATAACATGAAATTTAACTCCCGGTCAAACCTATGAACTTTCCAAACCTTCAAATCACCAATTTTCACCAAATTGAATCAAAACCTTATAGAAGCATCCAATGCAAATTGGGGTATACGCCTGTCACGACCCCAATTTCCATCCTTACCTAGTCTTAAAGACTAGGTAACCCTACGATTGAGAAATTATGACAAAAATAAAAGCTAAAACATGATATAAACTAACGATTCTCAGAAATATCTCGATAACTGAAATGCAACTACATTGCTCCCAAAACCCGGTGAGACTGAGTCATAAGCTTCTACAGAATGTTCCAAACACAGCTACTACAAAACTATCTAATAAAGGAAACAACAATACTATATGGATAATGGAAAGTGACTCTGAGACCTGCGGACGTCGAGCAGGTATACCTAGAAGTCTCTGACAAATAGCTACAATCAAACACTAATGTCCAGCACGAGCAATCATACCTGGATCTGTACAAAAAGATGTGCAGAAGCGTAGTATGAGTACACCACAACGGTACTCAATAAGTATCAAGCCTAACCTCGGTAGAGTAGTGACTAGGCCAGATTAAGACACCTACTGGGACATAATAAATAGAATAATAAATAATAACGAGAAGTAATGGAAGGCGGAGAAATAATTGATACGAAACAAGATAATAACATAGACTAATAATGGAACTTTAAGCATAGAGATAACATAAAGGAAGCACTTAAAGAGAGCCACTATGGTCAAATACGGATCCAAACTGATAAGACAAGGAAGAAAAAAAGCAACAGAAAGTGTTTCACCAATAAATCGTTACAACATAAGATAAACAACAGGAATTTCAAATGAGGTACTACCTCGTACACAACAAGAATCACAACAGAGGTATCACGCCGTATACAACAAAAATCACAACCTAGGTATTGACTCGTATACAACAAGAATCACAACCGAGGTACCGCCTCGTATTCACGTTTCTATGTTTCAATCACAATATTTCTTATATTGGCGTGCGAGCGTTACATTTAAATAGTTTCAAAAACATATTTCCCGAAATAGCTACACGCACTATAACCCACCTTATGATGTCATGTGGCTTCAAATAATTCCTTTACAAGCATCACGCGCATAATTCCAACCTTACGCCACCGCGTGCATATAAACCCCTACCTTATATCGCCGCATGCACATCGATATCAAAGTACAATAACAACTCGCACCACAAGTGCCCATATGCCAGAACTTGCCAATAATAAACAATATCAATGTTTCCACAATAATAGCCCATGGCCCAACCCAATGTGTACAAGAATATCAACATTAACAATGATTATAAATTTCTCATCAAGACATCTAAAAAACTAACAACTTCGCTTCACTATGATAACGACTTGCACAACTTCAACACCGATAACTCAACAATGGGAGAGATAATGTGTAACCACGATATTAAATAAGAATAACTCACAATGGAAGAGATAACATGTAATGATTACATCAAATAAGGATAATAAATAATGGAATAGATAACATGTAATAATGACTTCAAATAAGGATAATCAACAACGGAAAAGATAACATGTAACAATGACTTCAAATAATTATAAATTAACAATGGAAGAGGTAACGTGTAATAATGACTTCAAATAATGATAAGTAACCAATGGAAGAGGTAACAAGTAAAAATGACTTCAAACAATGAGAAGCCAATAATGGAAGAGATAACATGTAACAACGAAAGAGGCAACAACTTCAACTAAAGCATAAGAGCAAGATATCAAGTAAGATGTAGAAAAAGTGTTAACAAAGTCATTTAAGGCATGTAAGGATAGACCAACAAAAGTAATAGTAGATTGACTATGATAATTTAAAACATGTTGTGACAATTAAATTTAAAGCATGGAAGGAGTTTAAGTAGCCTAATCCGGTTAATTGCTACGTATAACCCGAGTACCCACTCGTCACCTTGCGTATGCGGCTTTCACATAGCACAAATAACACAATCAATCCCAAAACCTAAAGGGTAGTTCCCCCACAAAAAGTTAGGCAAGATACATACCTCAACTAGGCCAACTCAACCTTCAGAAATAGCTTTTCCCATAAAATTCACCTCCGCACGGCTTAAATCTAACCAAAATTGACTTAATATAATCAAACAATGCAATGGAAAAGAATTACAAAAGATAAATCTATGATCTCTAAACTTCTCCTAAATATCAACAAAAGTCAACCCGGGGCTTTCACGGTCAAAGCCCGTGTCCAAGGTAGATTCCAACTATCCATAACCCCACGAGTTCATAAATGTGATTAGTTTCAAAATCCGAGTCCAAATCAACTCTCAAAACTCAAATTCTTATTTTTCAACAAACTTGAAAAGTTTCATAAATTTTCACTTTTATTCACATAATTTTGGTGTTAAGTCTAAGATATTTTGATGAAATACAGTTGGAAATTTATTAGACTCACTTACCCAATGTTTTTTGATGAAAACCCCCTCTCCAAATCCCCTCCTACCGAATATAGGGTTCTCAAATGTGATAGAATGATATGAAATCCCGACTTTCACACATTTTGTTCAGTTGCAGATGTCGTAATTGCGACACTAGGTTCGTAATTGCGAAGGATTTCTCACAAATGTGAAGGATTTCGCAAATGCGACAAATAGATTCGCAAATATGAACCATGTCCCTTCATAAATGCGAGAATTTAGTCGAAAATACGAACTATCCAGTCCAGGCATAGTCTTCACAATGCAAACATGGCCTCGCATTTGTGATATATGTCCCTCCCTTACATTGTTCGCAATTACGAAGCTGGTGCTCGCAATTGTAATATCAAAGCACTAGCACATAAAATTTTCTGTTTTAGTTCAAACCATTCTGAATATTTTTTGAAACTCATCCGATCCCTCGGGGCTCCAAACCAAACATCCATAAAATTCTAAAAACATCATATGATCTCACTCGCGCAACCAAAGCACAAAAATAACATCTAGAACTACCAATCGGAAACCAGAACACGTGAATTTCAAAGTAAACTTTTAGAAATTCTAAAATTGTAACTAAACGTCTGTATCTTACCAAATCAACTCCAAGGAGTGCCCAATTTTTGGAAAAAAGTTCTGAATATCATAATGGACCTATTCCAAGTCCCAAAATCAAATTCAAAACTCGATAGCTAAAAGTCAACCCACTCTTAGACTTTACAACTTCAATTTTCCAAATTTTGGCAAAAAGACACAAATATACCTACGGTCTTCCGAATTCCATTCCACGCATACGCCCAAGTACAAAATCACGATACGAAGCTATAGGATCTATCAACTCATTATTTCGGGGTCATTTTCACAAAAGTCAACCATTGTTTAGCATTTCCAAATTAAGCTTCTAAATTAAGAAGCAAAGGGTCCAAATAAATCCGAAATATTCTCGGAACGTGCTAATCAACTCGTAAGGTTTAAAATCATAAACACATATATGCGAAGCATCATAAGGGGAAACATGGAGCAATTACACAAAATGACAGGTCGGGTTGTC
>ML456016.1:185775-196948 GCA_005239535.1 Nicotiana rustica | reverse complement strand
CCCCCCCCCCCCTCTTAAAACAAATGTCTGTCCTCGAACGTGCATAAGGACATACCTAAAGAGATGAATAGATGAGGATAATGACTTTGCATGTCGCCCTCGGTCTCCTAGGTCTCTTTCTCAAACGGATGATACCTCCATTGAACCTTCACTAAAGCAATGTATTTTGGTCTCAATTTTCGGACCTGCCTGTCCAAGATAGACACTGGCTCCTATATAAGCCAAATCATTGTCCAATTGGACTAAGCTGAAGTCTAAAACATGAGACGAATCGCCATATACTTTCAAAGCGTAGAAATATGGAACACCGGATGAACTGCTGATAAGGTAGTTGGAAATGCAAGCTTGTAGGCCACGTCACCAATCCTCTCAAGGACCTCAATGGGTCCGATATACCCAGGGATCAACTTGACCTTTTTTCCAAACCTCATCACACCCTTCATGTGTGAAACCCGGAAAAAAACCCACTCCCCAACAATTAATGTTATGTCACAAACCTTTCGATCATCATAACGCATATGTCTAGACCGGGCTATACAAAGCTGATCCTGAATTGATTTGACCTTCTCCAAGTCATCTCGAACAAAATCCGTGCCTAACAACCTAACCTCTCCCAGCTCAAACCAACCAACTAGAGAACGACATCACCTCCCATATAAGGCCTCGTAAAGATCTATCTGAATACTCGATTGGTAGTTGTTATTGTAGGCAAACTCCGCAAGCGGCAATAACTGATTCCAAGAAGCCCCGAAATCCATAACACATGCATAAAGCATATCCTCTAATATCTGAATGGTGCGCTCAGACTGTCTGTCCTATGAGGGTGAAATGTTGTGCTCAACTCAACCTTTGTGCCTAACTAACGTTGTATTGCTCTCTAAAAATGCTATGTGAACTGCGTGTCCTGGTCAGAGATGATGGATACCAGCACACCATGAAGTCGTAAAATCATACAAATTGATCTGATCCAGCTGCTCTAAACAATAGGCGGGTCACCACTAGAATGAAATGATCCGAATTGGTCAACCTGTCTATAATCACCCATACCGTGCCAAATTTCATCTATGTCCGAGAGATCCCAACAACAAAATCTATGGTAACACGCTCCCACTTCCACTCTGGAATCTCAAGTCTTTGAAGAAAATCGCCTGGCCTCTAATGCTCATAATTCACTTGTTGATAATTTAGGCACGATCTACATACTCCACTATGTCTTTCTTCATTCTCCTCCACCAATAGTGTTGCCTCAAATCCTGATACATCTTAGCGGCACCCGGATGAATTGAGTACCGTGAACTCTGAGCTTTATCAAGAATCAACTCATGCAACCCATCCACATTTGGCACACATAATCAGCCCTATATCCGGTCATTACATCTGGGAAGTCTCTGACTACCGAAACTGACTCCATAGTAGGAGTATCAACACTGACATCTCTCACAGAGGCTATATGTGCATCATACCCCTTATCAACCATCCGCTGAGCCTTTAGAAATGACACAACCCTGCTAGGAATATAATCCAGTGTACTCCTATACTATATCCATTATAAGCCTGGAATAGCCAATGTCATAGTATTCGTGTGACAATCTAGAATAGCATGATAGGGCGACAAATTGTCCATGCCCAAGATCACATCAAAGTCTACCATACTAAGCAACAATAGATCAACTTATGTCTCATATCCACCAATAACAACTAACCACGACGGGAAAACTCAAAGAATCACGGGATATATCCAAATACAGACCAAGTTAAGATAACACATATGAATAAGTGGATCTCAGATTAAATAAGACTGATGCATCTCTAACCAGAACCATTCTTGTGATGGCTATGCCTGTTGCGACTCCTCCGTCCTACCCAAAAAAATAGAATCTGGAATGGTCTCCCACTCCAAAGAGACTCTACCCGCTAGTCCCCTACTCCTTGCTGGTTGTGTGGGTGGAGCGGGAATCGGGGCAGCAACCATGGCTTGAGAAGTCTGTGGACCTGATTGAATCTGTATGGCCTGAGTAGTCTACAGAGGTGCACCCTTCCTATGTCAGGGGAAGCCCCTTACCATATGAAGGGCATCACCATACTCAAAGATAGCTCTCAGTCATCGTGGCTGCTAGGACTAGATCAGTCGTTGTCGGTTGGACTGACAGCTGAGGGAACCCCATGAAGGAGGTACACTAGAAAGTGGCTAAGCAAAGTGTACAACCTTAGACTTGGGAATAACCGGAGCACCACTAGAAGCTGGAAATGCGAAGTGAACTGGACGACGTACATAGTCTCTACCATGACGGGTTGTAGCTGCAGCGTGGCCACCACTAAATCCTCAAGTTCCTCGAGGCCTTTTGTCCTCCCTATCCTTTCTCTCACGGCCCTACCTACCCTCTAACCTCTGTGCGATCTCTAGCACCTATTGATAAGGGAAATATGTCGCCAACTCTCGATCCATGCTGAATCTAATACCATAGTTTGGCCCCTTGATGAATTGGCAGACTTGCTCCCTGACTGTAGAAACCAAAGAAGGTACATGTCTGGACAAATCACTTATCAGAAAACATACTCTAACACTGACATAGTACCCTGGCACATCTGCTCAAACTCCGCACTCTATGCATTTCAAAGGGTCTGGGGAACAAACTCTCTCAAGAACAACTCTGAAAACTGAGTCCATAAAAGTGAAGCTACATCGGTTGGGCTACCCTCCTTGTAAACCCGCCACAACTAATATGCTACTTCTTGCAGTTGGAATGTAGTAAAAGCAACCCCGCTCATCTCCACAATACCTATGGTGCGGAGAATATGGTGGCACTTCTCTAAAAAACCATGTGCATCCTCTAAAGCTAAAACACTATAAGTAGGAGGATGATAATTCATGAACCTCTCTAGTCTAAGTGGCTCCTCCTCATATTCCACTACCCTAACCTAGGGATTTACTGGAACAAGAGGCTGCACTAGAATAACCTTTGGGACCTGATTAGCTTCCCCCCCCCCCAGCCTGACATGTGGCTGGTGCAAGTGAAATCAACCCCGTCTAAGCTAGATTACCGAACTTGCTCAAGAATTGTGTGAGGGTCTCCTAAAGTGCAGGGTTGGAAACAGGCGACTCGGGTGCCTGTCCCCCAACTAGAGCTACTGGTGGCTCCTTAGTTGCAGCTCGGGTATGTTCTCCAGCTACACCATGTGTCCCTCCTCAGCCTCTGCCCCGACCCTAGCCTTACGCAGCTCTAGTAGAGGGCGCAGGTGTCTGATCGTCGGATTCAGCAGTGTGTGTCCGCACCATTTGTGAAAGAATATAAAGTCAAAGATTTATATTTTGAAGTAAACCAATTCACACGATATGAATCAAAGAAGTCAAGTTTTCCTAACAGTTTTGTAGCCTCTCAAAGATAAGTACAGACGTCTATGTACCGATTCGCAAGACACTACTAAACCCGCTTATGACTCAAAACATCTGTGAACCTAGATCTCTTATACCAACGTGTCACAACCCCAATTATCCTAATTAGGATGTTGTGATGGCACCTACTAAGACATGATATAAACTAACAATTCTCATAAATATCTCGATTGCTGAAACACAACTACAATGATAATGGAAGGTGACTCCGAGGCCTGTAGACGCCGAGAAGGTATACCTTGAAGTCTCCAGCAAACAACTACAATCAAGCACTATAGTCCAACATGAGCGATGTACCTGGATCTGCACAAAAAGATGTGCAGAAGTGTAGTATGAGTACACCACAACGGTACCCAGTAATTATCAAGCCTAACCTTGGTAGTATAGTGACGAGGCCAGGTCAAGACACCTACTAGGACATAATAAAAAAATTAAAATGTAATAACGAGAAGTAATGGAAGGAGTAGAAATAACTAATACGAAACAAGTTAATAACATACACTAATGTCGGAATTGTAAGCATAAAGATAACTTAAAGGAAGCAATTAAAGAGAGTCATAATGGTTAAATACGGATCCAAAATGATAAGACAAGGAAGAGTAAAAGCAACAAGAAGTATTTCACCAATAACTCTTTACAACTTGAGATAAACAACAAGAATCGTAAATGAAGTTCCACCTCGTACACAACAAGAATCACAACCGGGGTACCGCCACATATATTACAAGAATCACAACCAAGGTACCGACTCATATACAACAAGATTCACAATCAAATAGCACCTCGTATTCACATTTTCAATGTCAATCACAAACGTTCCTTATACTGCCGTGTGAGCCTTACATTTAAATAGTTTTGAAAACATTTTTCCCGAAAAAACTACATGCACTTTAACCCACCTTTTGAAGTCGCGTGGATTCAAGCAATTTCCTTACAAGAACCACGCACATAAGTCCCATCTTATGTTGCCGCATGCACATTAACACCTATCCTTATATCTCCGTGTGCACATCAATATCACATGATAATGACAACTCGCACCACAAGTGCCCATATGCCATAATTTCCCCATAATCAACAATATCAATGTTTCCACAACAATAGCACATGTCCCAACCGTAATGTGTGCCAGGATATCAACAACAACAATAAATGTAAGTTTTTCCTCAATGTGATAACAGCTTGCACAACTTCAACACCAATAACACAACAATGAGAGGGATAATGTGTAACCATGATATTAAATAAGAATAACTCACAATGGAAGAGATAACATGTAACGATGACATCAAATAAGAATAATCAACAATGGAAGAGATAACATGTAATAATGACTTCAAATAAGGATAAGTCAACAATGCAAGAGATAACATATAACAATAACTTCAAATAATGAAAAATCAACAATGGAAGAGGTAACATGTAACAACGGCTTCAAATAATGATAAGTAACCAATGGATGAGGTAACATGCAACAATAAACTCAATTAATCATAAGACAACAATGGAAAAGAAAACATGTAACAATGAAAGAGACAACAACTTCAACAAAAACAGAAGAGAAAAATATCGAGTAAGATGTAGAAGTGTTAACAAAGTCATTTAAGGCATGTAAGGATAGACTAACACAAGTAAGAGTAGATTGATTATGAGAATTTAAAACATGATTGACAAACTAATTAAAGCATGGAAAGAGTCTAAGTATCCTAAACCGGTCAAATATTATGTATAACCCGAGTACACACTCGTCACCATGCGTACACGGTTTTCGCATAGCACAAATAACATAATCAATCCCAAATCCCAAGGGGTATTTTCCCCACACAAAGTTAGGCAAGATACTTACCTCAACTAGCCCAACTCAACCCTCGAAAAATATTTTTCTCTAAAATTTACCTCCACGCGGATAAAATCTAACCAAAATTAACTTAATATCATCATACAATGCAAGGAAAAACAACTACAATGGATAAAGCAATGATCTTTGCACTTCTCCTAAAACGTCAACAAAAGTTAACACAGGGCCACCCGTGTAACGACCCGGCCGGTCGTTTCGTGAGATTAGCCCCGTTTCCCCCATTTCTACCTTATCATATATTTCTTAGCCTATTTATGTTGTGTTGGGTCGGATGGTTTGGGTTTGGAGTGGTCGTGGTGAGAATTGAGATACTTAGTCTCTTAAATTAGCTTAATAGTTGAAAGAGTCAACTGGGAGTTGACTTATTGGTAAACGACCTTGGAATGTGGATTTTAAGGCTTGGATAGCTTTGTTAGGTGATTTGGGATTTAGGAGTGTGTTCAGAATGAAGCTTTGATGTCCGGTGTAGAATTGGGCTTGAATTAGCTAAAGTTAGTTTTTGGATATTTCCGATCGGCGGTGGAAAATAGGCTATCGGGGTCGGAATGGGATTCCAGAAGTTTGGGCAGGTTCGTAATGTCATTTTGGAATGCGTGCAAAATTTCAGGTCAATCTGACGTGTTTTAGTTGGTTTCGGCATCATTGGCAAAAATTAGAAGTTCATAGGCTTGAATCTGATGTAATTTTGGTGTTTTTGTGTTGTTTTTGGTGTTTCGAAGGCTCGCCTAAGTTTGAATGATGTTATGGTGTGTGTTGGTGGGATTGTTTGAGGTCGCGGGGGCCTCGGGTGTATTTCAGATGCTCAAACGGGCACCTTTTGGCGTTAAAAAGTCTGATGTTTTCTGGTGTTTTAACAGCAGTGAATTCTTCACTGTGATCGCATGGAATCATCCGCGATCGCGTAGAGTAAAAGATTGGTCCAGGAATTTTTCTTATATGCGATCCCGTGGTTAGGCTTGCGAGCACATAGGTTGAGCAGGTGAAGCAGTGCGATCTCATAGAGGTTCTGAGGCGCGTGTGTGGGGCGGTCGTTTGTTCTATGAAATCGCGTGTATTGGTATGCGATCGCGTATAGTGGTCTGGGCTGTGCATCACGATCGCGTGGGTTGAGTCATGATCACACTGAAGGGATTTTAAGTGCTGGGCAGAATGTTTTAAAGGCCCTATTTGCGAGATTAGCTCATTTTTTTTCCTCCATTGTTGAGCGAGTTGAGAGCTATTGGAGAGGCTTTGAAGAAGAAATCAAAGGGGCTCACTTGGAGGTAAGGTTTTCAACTTCATAACTCGTTTCTATATCGTTTTCTAAGCAATTTAACCGGAAAATTGTTGAAACTAAACCCAAATTTGGGGAAGATAAGTGCATGGAATTTGGTATTTTCTTTTGAGGATTTGAGTGGGAAATTATTGTCCGATTTTAGTGTTCTTGGTACTTATAGAATCGTGGGGGGACGATGATTCTAGTGATGTGAATTTTATCGAATTCCAAGATGTTGGCCCGGGCTCGGGTTTGGCCGAATTTCGAGAATTGTGTTAAAATTTGTATCTTTCGATTGGGTTTTGTTTTGTTAGCGTATGTTAATGATGCTAGTCCGATTTTGGTTAGATTCAGAGCATTTGGGAGCCAATTCGAGGGGCAAGCGCATCGCGGAGTAGCTTTTGGGCTGTTTTGAGGTAAGTAATGATTGTAACTCTAAACTTGAGAGTATGACACCCTGTTATTTGTTATTGTGTTGATAAATGAGGTGACGCACATGCTAGGTGACGAGCGTGGGGGCATGCACCGATAGGGATTGTGACTTCTTCCGTCCCGTAGCTACTATTAAGCCGCGTATTCGATTTGAAACCTTACGACATCCTGTCTTTCAGAAGTTTATACTTGTTTATGAGCTGTGAGCCATGTTAGGGGCCTTGTGCCGACCTGTTTAGACCCTCAGGGGGGTACTTTTACACTATTCTACCACTATCCTGTTAGTAAATTGTGAACTCAGTCATTGTTTCCTACTTGTTGTTATTTTCACTGTTAACTGCTTTGAAAACTCTGAAAAGTATGTTGGGCTAAGTCCCGTAAGTCGAGATAAATTTCCCAAGTGGCTTGTGAGGGTGACTGAGTCAGGACAAGGGCCAAGTATGTGAGGATAGCTATGGATCGGGTTGCACGTCGCAACAGTATATATGTGTCAGGCCGAGCGCCGAGTATGTGAGGATAGTTAGGACGGGTTGAACGCTGCAGCAATAAATGTGTTATATATTATATGTGGGTCGGGTTGCATGCTACAGAAATATAGATTATATATATATGGATTGCCTTCACGCCGCAGCAATATAGATTATATATATATGGATCGGGTTGCACGTCGCAGCAGATATAGCGCTTGGGCTGAAGGAGCCCCTCCAGGAGTCTGTACACCCCTAGTGAGCGCAGTCGACTATTATATGGATCGGGCTGCACACCACAGCAATATATGTTATATATATGGATCGGGCTGCACGCCGCAGATGTATAAATATATATATATGTATGTATAAATGTAGTGGAGCGGGCTGCCCGCCGCAGAAGTTATGTGTGTTCATGGTACTTACTAAGTATGATTGTTAAGAGAGAGCATGAGACACTGACAGTGGAGTCACGAGTGACTGAGAGGCTTGCCCAAGAGGCTTTATTGTGAGTGATATTATGCCCGAAGGGCTTATATTTTATGAAAATGCTGTTTTTTCACTCTTCTTTACACTAAGCCTCTGATAATAAATGTTGGACAAAAGTTTTCATACGAGATTTTTAAATGGAAATCGTAGTTTTATGAAATATTCGAAATTGTAGATTTCTGACTTGATTTATTCTTTTCCACTGTTATTCATTATATGGATTTACATGATTTAAATGGCTCGTCACTACACTCAAGTTTTTAGTTACATTGATAACTTACTGAGTTGGCGTACTCACGTTACTCCCTGCACCTCTGTGTTCAGATCCAAGTACCGGACCATCCCACTAGTTGATTTCCGTACGAGCTTGGAGTTGTTCGGATTGAGGTAGCTGCGCAGCGTCCCTAGCTCACCTCATTTGCTTCCCTCAGTTTATAGTTTCTTTTGCTCTTTTTTACCTCAGACTTTTTTTCTAGCAAGTCGATGTTGTACATGGTATTTTCAGTCTTAGATGCTCATGACAGTTGACTCCAGGTTTTGGGGAAGTGTGTATTTGTTTTATCTCTTTCTGATATTTTTAAAATCTGCTAATTTTGGAGGAAATTTATGGGATATATTGATAATCTGAAATTGTTTGCTAGCCTAGTTCCACGATAGGCGCCATCACGGTCGGCTTAGGATTTGGGGTCGTGACAAATTGGTATCAGAGCCTAGGTTTCATAGGACTCAACGGTCATGAGCAGGTTTAGTAGAGTCTTGTGGATCGGTACAGAGATGTCTGTACTTATCTTCGAGAGGCTATAGAACCCTTAGGAACAATCTCATTTTTCTTGAATTCTATCATGCCATTTGATTGGTTCTGGAAATCTAAACTTCTGTTGTTTTAGTCTCTCACAGATGGTGATCAGCCACCATCTAGACCAGCAAGGGGTCGAGGCCGCGATCGAGGCCGTGGTAGAGGTAGGGGCCAGCCCGTGCGGCAGCCAGGGGCAGTATCAATTGATCCCCCTACTGTTCAGGATCAAGTTCCCGCCACAGATACTCTAGCGGGACAGGCTCAGGCACCGGCAGTGCCTATTGTTATTCCAGGTCTTCGGGAGACCTTGGACCAGATCTTGACGGTGTGTACCACCCTTGCTCAAGTAGTTGCCCGGACACCTAAGCAGGCTACTTAGGGCCAGCAGACACCGGGGGCGGTCCATCCCAGCCGGTTGCTCCAGTTCAGGACTTCGTACTCCCAGCTATTCCAGATGATGAGCAGCGTAGGCTGGAGAGGTTTAGTAGACTACAACCTCCGACATTTAGTGGTGCTGAGGACGAGGATGCCCAGGGTTTTCTAGATAAGTGTCAGAGGATGTTGCGTACTATCGTGATTTTGGAGACCAGTGGGGTCTCATTTGCTACATTTCAGTTTTCTGGTGTTGCTTTCACTTGGTGGGAGTCTTTTGAGAGGCGTAGGCCTGTTGGTTCAGCACCCCTCACCTGGCAGCAGTTCTCCACTATCTTTTTGGAGAAGTATGTACCCCAGTCACACAGAGAGGAGCAACGCAGGCATTTTGAGCAGCTGGGTCAGGGGGAGCTATCAGTGATGCAGTATGAGATGTGGTTTTCGGAGTTGTTCCCTACTGATATGGAGAGGATTGGGAGGTTTATATATGGCCTTACTTATCAGCTCCGCCTTTTCATGACCCGCGAGACAGTATCAGATGCTACATTCGAGCAGGTTGTTGATATTGCTCGACATATTGAGTCGGTTCGCTGCCAGGAACGGGTAGAGAGGGAGGCCAAGAGGCCTCGTAGATCGGGTGGTTCTAGTTATGCTCCTTCTAGGGGGCTGTTTCAGCATGGCAGGGCCATTCGTTCAGGCCCCCTCGGTCAGGCCGCCCAGCCTATAGTGGTGCATCTTCGGGGCATGGTCCCCGCAATTTTCAGCCAGGACATTCTTCATTCAGTGCCCTTCCAGCTCAGAGTGCAGCTCGGGCACCATCAGTTCAGGGTTCTTATATTCATGGTTCTCCTAGTGGCCATTCTTGTGCCAAGGGTTCATTTCAGTCCCGGCCTCCAACTCTAGGGAGCTGTTACGAGTGTGGAGAGTTTGGGCATATGAGGAGGCACTCTCCTCATCTTCTTGAAGGTCCATCTCATCTGAGAAGCCATTCTTCGACTCCAGCTCCAGTTAGTTCACCACCCACCCAGGTATCCATGGTTGGTAGTCAGTCAGCTAGAGGCCGCCCAAGAGGGGGAGGTCGAGCAGGTGGAGGTCAGGCCCGTATGTATGCCTTTCCAGCCAAGCCAGATTCTATGGCCTCCGATGTAGTGATCGCATGTATTGTCTCAGTCTATTGCCGAGATGCTTTGGATTTATTTTACCCTGGTTCTACATATTCCTATGTTTCTTCATATTTTGCCCATTTTCTAGATATGCCCCGTGAGTCTTTAGTTACATCTGTTCATGTGTCGACTCCGATGGGAGATACTGTTGTTGCGGACCGTGTGTATCAGTCGTGTGTGATATCTATTGGGGGTCTGGATACCCGAGTGGACCTACTGTTACTCAGCATTGTCGATCTTGATGTGATATTGGGCATGGACTGGTTATCTCCATGTCATGCCTTTCTTGATTGTCATGCTAAGACCGTGACCTTAGCTATGCCCGGATGTCTCAGGATTGACGGGAGAGGTTCTTCTTATTATGTTCCTAGCAGGGTGATTTGCTACATAAAGGCCCAGCGTATGGTTGAGAAGGGGTGTTTATCGTATATGGCTTTTTTGAGGGATGTCAGTGGTGAGACTCCTACTATTGATTCGGAACCTGTGGTCCGTGACTTTTTGGACGTGTTTTTTGTAGACCTTCCAGGCATGCCGCCTGATAGGGACATTGATTTTGGTTTTGACCGGGTGCTAGGAACTTAGCCTATTTCTATTCCACCTTATCGTATGGCACCAGCGGAGCTAAAAGAATTAAAGGAGCAGCTTCTTGAAATCCTGTATAAGGGGTTCTTTCGGCCTAGTGTGTCATCTTGGGGTCACCGCTGTTGTTTGTAAAGAAGAAATACAGTTCTATGCTTATGTGTATTGATTATCTCAGAACAGAGTTACGGTGAAGAACTGGCATCCCTTGCCTCACATAGATGACTTGTTTGATCAGTTGCATGGTGCCAGAGTATTTTCTAAGATTGACTTGCGTTCCGGCTATCATCAGTTGAAGATTCGGGGGCCAGATATCCCAAAGACTGCTTTTAGGACTAGATATGGCCATTATGAGTTTCTCGTTATGT
>ML456016.1:146904-185558 GCA_005239535.1 Nicotiana rustica | reverse complement strand
GATATCTTGGTGTATTCCCGATCTCGGGAGGATCATGAGCAGCATTTGAGAGTTGTGCTTCAGACCTTGAGAGAGAAGAGATTTTATGCAAAAATTTTAAAGTGTGAGTTCTGGATTGATTCAGTAGCATTCTTGGGGCACATGGTGTCCAGTGAGGGTATTCAGGTTGATCCGAAGAAGGTAGAGGCGGTGCAGGGTTGGCCTAGACCGTCATCAGCTACTGAGATTTGTAGTTTCCTTGGTTTAGCAGGGTACTATCGCTGTTTCGTCGAGGGATTTTCATCTATTGTAGCACCTATGACTAGACTGGTCCAGAAGGGTGCACAGTTCAGGTGGACTGAGGAGTGTGAGGAGATCTTTCAGAATCTAAAGTCAGCTTTGACTACAGCTCCGGTATTCATTTTGCCTACGGGTTCAGCTTCTTATACAGTTTACTATGATGCCTCGAGAGTTGTCCTTGGAGCGGTTGATGCAGTACGGTAGGGTGATTGCCTACGCGTCCAAACAGTTGAAGGTGCACGAGAAGATTTAGTGCATGATCTTAAGATAGCAGCTATTGTTCACGCCTTGAAGATTTGGCATCATTATTTGTATGGGGTGCATTGTGAGATTTTCACCGATCACCGTAGTTTACAGCATCTGCTTAAGCAGAAGGATCTGAATTTGCATCAGAGGAGGTGGTTGGAGATTCTCAAGGATTATGACCTCATTATCTTATATCATACGGGGAAGTCCAATGTAGTGGTCGATGCCATGAATGGCAAAGCGGAGAGTTTGGGGAGTTTAGCCTACCTTCCAGTAGCAGAGCGACCTTTAGCACTTGATGTTCAGGCCTTAGCAGGTCAGGTGGTGAGATTGGATCTATCAGATCCTCCGTGAATATTGGCTTGTGTAGCCTCCAGGTCTTCTCTTTATGATCAGATCAGAGCACGCCAGTATGATGATCCACATTTGCTTGTTCTTCAGGATAGGGTCTATCGCGATGATTCCAGAGATGTGGTTACTAATGATGATGGGGTCATGAGGATTCAAGGCCGGATCTACGTGCCTAATGTGTATGGGCTTCGAGATTTGATTCTAGCCGAGGCCCATAGTTCGCGGTATTCCATCCATCCAGGTTCTGCGAAGATGTATCAGGATCTGCGACAGCATTATTGGTGGAGGCGGATGAAGAGGGATATTGTTGAGTTTGTGGCTCGGTGTCTGAACTGTCAGCAGGTCAAGTATGAGCACCAGAGGCCAGGTGGACTGCTTCAAAGATTTGATATTCCGGAGTGGAAGTGGGAGCGGATCACCATGGACTTTGTAGTTGGGCTCCCACGGACTTCGAGGAGGTTTGATGCTATATGGGTTATTGTGGATCGGCTGACCAAGTCCGCGCACTTCATTCCTGTTGGTACGACTTATCTTCGGAGCGGTTAGTTGAGATTTATATTAGGTAGATTGTCTGATTACATGGGGTTGCAGTTTCTATCATTTCTGACAGAGGTACTCAGTTCACATCTCAGTTCTGGAGAGCCGTGCAGAGAGAGTTGGGTACTCAGGTCGAGTTAAGCACGGCATTTCATCCTCAGACCGACGGGCAGTCGAGTGTACGATTCAGATTTTGGAGGATATGTTGCATGCATGTGTCAGTGATTTTAGGGGTTCATGGGACCAGTTTCTGCCACTCGTGGAGTTTGCATATAATAATAGTTATTATTCGAGTATCCAGATGGCTCCGTGTGAGGATTTATATGGTAGGAGGTGCAGATCTGTGGTTGGTTAGTTTGAGCCGGGCGAGGATAGGCTATAGAGCAAAGACTTGGTTCAGGATGCATTGGGTAAGGTGAAGTTGATTCAGGAGCGGCTTCACACGTCGCAGTCTAGGTAGAAGAGTTACGCGGACCGGAAGGTCCGAGATGTGTCTTTCATGGTTGAGGATAAGGTGTTGCTGAAAGTGTCACCCATGAAGGGTGTTATGAGATTCGGGAAGAGGGGAAAGCTGATTCCCCGGTTTATTTGGCCTTTTGAGGTGCTTCAGAGGGTTGGGGAGGTGGCTTATAGACTTGCCTTGCCTCCCAGCTTATCGAGTATTCATCTGGTGTTCCATGTGTTGATTCTACGGAAGTATGTTGGTGACCCGTCTCATGTTTTGGGCTTCAACACGGTTCAGCTCGAGGGTGATATGTCATATGAGGTAGAACCAATGGCTATTTTGGGTCGTCAGGTCAGACGGTTGAGGTTTAAGGATATATCTTCAGTGAAGGTTCAGTGGAGAGGGAAGCCGGTGGAGGATGCCACCTGGAGACAAAGCAGGAGCTGCGAGACAGATATCCTTACTTATTCGAGACTCCGGGTATGTTTCTAGACCCGTTCGAGGATGAAAGTTTGTTTAAGAGGGGGAGGATGTAACGACCCGGCCGGTCGTTTCGTGAGATTAGCCCCGTTTCCCCCATTTATGCTTTATCATATATTTCTTAGCCTGTTTATGTTGTGTTGGGTCGGATGGTTTGGGTTCGGAGTGGTCGTGGTGAGAATTGAGACACTTAGTCTCTTAAATTAGCTTAATAATTGAAAAAGTCAACTGGGAATTCACTTATTGGTAAACAACCTCGGAATACGGATTTTATGGCTCGTATAGATTCGTTAGGTGATTTGCGACTTAGGAGTGTGTTCGGAATGAAGTTTTGATGTCCGGTGTAGAACTAGGCTTGAATTGGCTAAAGTTAGTTTTTGGCGATTTTCGGTCGGCGGTGGAAAATAGGCTATCACGGTCGGAATGGGATTCAGGAAGTTGGGGCAGGTTCATAATGTCATTTTGGATATGTGTGCAAAATTTCAGGTCAATCGGACGTGTTTTGGTTGGTTTCGGCATCATTGGCGAAATTTAGAAGTTTCAAAGTTCATAGGCTTGAATTTGATGTAAATTTGGTGTTTTCGTGTTTTTATTGGTGTTTCGAAGGCTCGACTAAGTTTGAATGATGTTATGGGGTGTGTTGGTAGGATTGGTTGAGGTCCCGGGGGCCTCGGGTGTATTTCGGATGCTCAAACGGGCACTTTTTGGCCTTAAGAAGTTTGTTATTTTCTGGTGTTTTAGCAGCAGTTAATTCTTCACTGTGATCGCGTGGAATCATCCGCGATCGCGTAGAGTAAAAGAGTGGGCCAGGTACTTTTGTTCTATGTGATCGCGTGGTTAGGATTGCGATCGCATAGGTTGAGCAGGTGAAGTAGTGCGATCGCGTGGGCTGTGGTGCGATCGCATAGAGGTTCTGAGGAGCGTGTGTGGGATGGTCATTTGTTCTATGCTATCACGTGTATTGGTATGCGATCGCATATAGTGGTCTGGGTTGTGCATCGCGATCGCGTGGGTTAAGTCGCGATCACACTGAAAGGATTTTAAGTGCTGGGCAGAATGTTTTAAAGGCCCTATTTGCGAGATTAGCTCCATTGTTTCCTCCATTGTTGAGCGAGTTGACAGCTATTTGAGAGGGTTTGAAGAAGAAATCAAAGGGGCTCACTTGGAGGTAAGGTTTTCAACTTCATAACTCGTTTCTATATCGTTTTCTAAGCAATTTAACCGGAAAATTGTTGAAATTAAACCCAAATTTGGGGAAGATAAGTGAATGGAATTTGGAATTTTCTTTTGAGGATTTGAGTGGGCAATTGTGGTCCGATTTTAGTGTTCTTGGTATTTATATAATCGTGGGAGAACGATGATTCTATTGATGTGAATTTTATCGAATTCCGAGACGTGGGTCTGGGGCTCAGGTTTGGCCGAATATCGAGAATTGTGTTAAAATATGTATCTTTCGATTGGGTTTTGTTCCGTTACCGTATGTTGTTGATGCTAATCCGGTTTTGGTTATATTCGGAGAATTTAGGAGACAATTCAAGGGGCAAGTTCATCGCGGAGTAGCTTTTGGGCTGTTTTGAGGTAAGTAACGATTGTAACTCTAAACCTGAGAGTACGACACCCCATTATTTGTTATTGGTGTTGATAAATGAGGTGACGCACATGCTAGGTGACGAGCGTCGGGGAGTGCACCAATTAGGATTGTCACTTGTTCTGTCTCATAGCGACTATTAAGTTGCGTATTCGATTTGAAACCTTACGACATCCTGTCTTTCAGAAGTTTATACTTGTTTATGGGCTGGGAGCCATGTTTGGGGCCTTGTGCCGACCTGTTTAGACCCTCAAGGGGTACTTTTACACTATTCTACCACTATCCTGTTAGTAAATTGTGAATTTAGTCATTGTTTCCTACTTGTTTTTATTCTCTGTTATCACAGTGCTTTGAAAACTCTGAAAAGTATTTTGGGCTGAGTCCCGTAAGTCGTGATAAATTGCCTAAGTGGCTTGTGAGGGTGACTGAGTCAGGCCGAGGACCGAGTATGTGAGGATAGCTATGCATCGGGCTGCACGCTGCAGCAATATATATGTGTCAGGCCGAGCGCTGAGTATGTGAGGATAGTTAGGGGACGGGTTGCACGCCGCAGCAATATATGTGTTATATATTATATGTGGGTCGGGCTACACACCGCAACAATATAGATTATATATATATGGATCGGACTGCACGGCGCAGCACTATAAATATTGGATCGGGCTGCACGCCGCAGGAAATATAGTGATTGGGCTGAAAGAGCCCTTCCAGGAGTTTTTACACCCCAGTGAGCACAGTCAATTATTATATGGATCGGGCTACACGCCGCAGCAATATATGTTATATATATGGATCGGGCTGCATGTCGCAGCAGTATAAACATATAAATGTAGTGGAGTGGGCTGCCCGCCGCAGCAGTTGTGTGTGTTTATGGTACTTACTGAGTAAGAGTGTTAAGCGAGAGCATGAGATGCTGACAGTGGAGTCACGAGTGACAGAGAGGCTTGCCCGAGAGGCTTTATTGTGAGTGATATTGTGCCCGAGGGGCTTATACTTTATGAAAATGCTGTTTTTCATTCTTTACACTAAGTATCTAATAATAAATATTGAAAAAAAAGTTTTTATACGAGATTTTTAAATGGAAACAGGAGTTTTATGAAATATTCGGAATTGTAGATTTCTGACTTGATTTATTCATTTCCACTATTATTCATTATATGGATTTACATGATTTAAATGGCTCGTNTCATTATATGGATTTACATGATTTATAAATGCTCGTCACTACACTTAAGTTTTTAGTTACTTTGATTACTTACTGAGTTGGCGTACTCACGTTACTCCCTACACCTCTGTGTGCAGATCTAGGTATCGGACCATCTCTCTAGCTGATTTCAGGACGAGCTTGGAGTTGTTCGAGGATTGAGGTAGCTGCTCAGCGTCCCCAGCTCACCTCCTTTCCTTCCCTCAGATTATAGTTATTTTGGTCTTTTGTATCTCAGACTTTTGTTTTAGAAAGTCGCTGTTGTACATTGTATTTTCAGTCTTAGATGCTCATGACAGTTGACTCTAGGTTTTGGGGAAGTGTNCTTCCCTCAGATTATAGTTTCTTTTGGTCTTTTGTACCTCAGACTTTGTTGTAGAAAGTCGCTGTTGTACATTGTATTTTCAGTCTTAGATGCTCATGACAGTTGACTCTAGGTTTTGGGGAAGTGTGTATTTGTTTTATCTCTTTCTGATATTTTTAAAATCTGCTAATTTTGGGGGAAATTTATGGGATATATTGATAATCTGAAATGGTTGGCTAGCCTAGTTCCATGATAGGCGCCATCACGGCCGGCTTAGGATTTGGGGGCGTGACAACCCGGTCACACCAAGATTAGATTCCGACTACCCATAATCCCACGAGTTCATATATGTGATTAGTTTCAAAATCCGAGTCCAAATCGACTCTCAAAACTCATATTCTTATTTATCAAAAAATTGACAAAGTTTCACTTTGATTCGCATGATGTTGGTGTTAAATCTTAGATATATTGATGAAATATAGTTGAAAATTGATTAGAATCATTTTCCCAATGTTTATAGGTAAAATACCCTCTCCAAATCGCCTACTACCAAGTCTAGGGTTCAAAAATATGATAGAAAGATATATAATCCCGACTTTCACACATTGTTTCAGTTGCGCATGTTGAATTTGCGACAGTGGGTTCGCAATTATGAAGGATTCCTTGAAATTGCGGAGACTACCTAACCTACAGGTACTTCACGAATGCGACAAATGGGTTCGCAAATGAAAAATCTATCCCTTTACAAATACGATAATTTAGTCACAAATGTGAACTACCCAGTCCGCGCATAGTCTTCTCAAATGCGAACAAGGCATCGCATTTGCGATACCTGTCCCTACCATTCCATGTTCGCAATTGTGAAGCTGGTGCTCGCAATCGCAATATCAGAGCACCAGCACACCACATTTTTTATTCCAGTTCAAACCATTTTGAATCATGTCTGAAACTCATCTGATCCCTCGTGTGGCGCCCCTTTTTCTCGCAAAATCGGGTTTCGACATGTGAAAACTATTTTAAGGAGGTATTAAAAGAGGAGAGTCGCCACCTAACTATTTTTAAAAGAGGAGGGTCGGGTAAGGGCTCAAGTTACCTCAAAGAGAAGGTGTTAGACACTCCTCGAGGTGAACAACTGTGGTTCTCGGCCAAACTTAAATTATATGGATTAGTCTATGTGATTAAGTAAGCAAAGAAAGTACAAAATCTAAGAATTTTATTACAACGAGATCTTGAATAGAGAGGTGCAACTATTTTGATTCTAATAGAAAAAGAAAGAAAAGGGGGGTCCTATGTTTTTTAGCCTAAAGGATCACCCCGTGCAACATAAATAATATTCCGTAACTCCCTTAAGATAGGGTGTTACTCATATTATTCAGCAGGCACATACTATCATCTCCTGCTACATGATTACTATGTTAAAGTTGTTTACCTAAGAGTGCTCTAATTGAATTCTAAGTCGTGCCCTACGCACCATCCCATACCTATAGTCCAGGAGGTTTTGGACCTCTATTTGGATGGTTCTAGACCTTATCTAGGCTGCTCAAAAGTACAATACTAGGCGAAAAATAAAAGATATAAAGACTTCACATAAAAGCAATTAAGGGCTCACATTGACCTCCACACTTAAGCAGCGAATGCACGCAAGCATAGATGTAAATTAGGAAGCTGCAGAATTCGGAATCTTAAACATATAGACATGCTTTCTAGGCGATTTTTCAATCAAAGTATGCGGGCAATTTCAGATACAGGACATTGATTATAGAAAGAATTATTCAGGTATTACAACATGATTGTTGAAAGTTTTAAGTTATCAATTCTATATGTGTTATGCCTTGGTGATCTAATAGTTGAGTATAACAAAAAATGCTGGGAAGAGTCCTTGAATTATCCAGGTTTTCCTAACACTGACGCTCAGGAAACAGTGTTTGAGTAGTCTAGTATTAACCAATTAACGGGCAATTATTTCTTATAGGTAGGATCGCTAACAGCTGACGCTTAGAACTCGTTTTATTGTTATATTTAGTCCTATAAACAATATTTCTAGTGAACAATGTGATGCAATAGCGAATGAAGTGATCAAAATCCTATAGGAATGATTTCTAGTGATCAGCTAAAGTGAATTGAAGGATAGTTCATTGACATTTCTTCCTATAGGTAGGTTTTCTAGTAACACGTAGCAGTAAGAATAATTGTAGCCTTTGAATTCATATTTTCTAGCAAATAGTGTGTGTGTGTGCTTCCTCTAATTTATGATTTCTACAGTGTACATGTAATTGAACAACACATATAGCAAATAAATTAGCAAGTCCTATAGGCATGTTTCTACAGTGTACATATAATTGAACACACAAAGAAAATTATCAAACACGTCTTAGGTCTTAGAACAGACTTAGCAAAGATTCAGAAGAACAAATTCAATACCTAGTGCATAAGTAGTCATGCATTAGCAGAATAAGTTTGAAGGAATGGTGACAGTAGCATACACACATTCATAATAAAGGAAGAGGTCCAGATTATGCTTAGTATAGGTGTTGATGTTATGAAACAGTCATGCTAATTTGGCAATAGGACAGCATTTAGACATGAGAAAATCATATTACAACTACTGGTCAATCAGGGGACGGTTAAACATGCTAAAGGGCATACTGATAGAGAGCAGGGTCAAACCAAGTTAGATAGGCAAGCTATCACCACAGAAATTCAGAATATGATGGGAAATAGACTTGTGCCATATAGTGGGTGTACATAACCATGCTTTTGAACTCAATCAACTAGTCGACTAAAAGGGGTACAAATTATGCAAGTAAAGCTTACTAAAGTAACAGGATTGATAGCAAAAGGCAAAATTAAACACCAGAAGATGCTAACAAGTGTAAGGGTCGTAAACAGTGTCAATTCTTAACACATTGGTAAGAATTTAATAGAATTGGGTTTAGGCACACTTCAAGCTAAAAGTTAAAGACACCTAAAAATTTGAAGAAAGCATACAAAATTGCACACGAAATAGCCCAGAAAACATATTAAACTGACGAACTTCAGGAGTGAAAACATATGCAAACCATAGATACATAGGAATGAAATTACAAAGTATAGTAACTCACCAGTTAAGCGATGAACAGTAAGGAATAAAATTCCACAGAAAATCCAGAATCCCAATGCGTCAAAGTTCCCAAGTACTTCGATGAACTCAGGGCAATGCTCGTACCAAGAACAGCTTAAGTAACAAGGTGTTAATTGCCTTGGCTTTCAGCCGGCCAATACAGAATACCAAGCAAGAGAGTAGCAAAAACCCCAATTTTTAGTGAAGAAATCGATTTTCAAAGACTGTCCCCGGAAGGGAAAATGATGGGGTTTATATAGCAGTCGAAAATCGAACACATACGTAAGGAAACGGAGTAAATTAAACAACAAATAAGGAAAGAAAATATGCAAATCAATTTGAAATCAATTTAAGAGAGAAATCCAGTAAACCCTAATTTCTTTAGGGAAAGTGTAAATCAGCTGAAATCCAAACAAAATCGGACACACACAATATAATATTGAACGTGTGCAGACGAGATATGGAACAGATTCAAAATATTGGAATCAATTGGACGGAATCGGAGAAGTATTACTTGCCATGTTTAGGCAAGCACTAAGTGACACCATGGAGAACCAACCAGTAGCGAAAAAACATGATATTACAAGTAAATGAAAGGAGAATCCCATTAGGAGAGGGGTTAGGAGAGGTATTTAGAGAAAGGCGGAGATTAGGGTTCTTCAGAGAAGGGGGAGAGTCTCAGGGCGGCGGGTTTAGAGAGAATGGCGATTAGGGTTTGGGGTTGGGTAATAAAATGGGTAAGTTAATTGTGAGTCGTTAATCTTAGAGATTAATGTCCAGAATTTTAAAAAGGGATTGGGGCGGGTTAATTAGACGGGTATCGACCGAGTCATTTGTATTTAGGCTGGGAGTTATTGGGTTAGGATATTGGACCTTTTGATCCAAAAATTAGTTAAATATTGGGCCAGCTTTTTTAGGTAGAAATAAAAAAGGGAAATAATTTAATAAATATATGAAAATGCTACTTATGCAACTTAATACCTTAAAAAATAATAGAATATTATAAAAAATGTAAAAATATTGTTTTTAACCTAAATGAAATGTTAATTGCAATAAGAATGCAAATCTAGGCTATTATTGCAAATTTATGCGAATAGCCTAAAAATACAATTCTGATTATATATAATGAAGTGAAAATATTTCAAAAAATGTATTAAGGGTGAAAACATTAATTTTAGGTGATTAAGTCATCACAAATAATTTAAAAGGGTAATTACTGAATTTTTATGTAAATTAATGCAAGAAAATTAATTTAAAAGCTCTAAAATAATAAGAAATGCTTGTGTAAATCTAGTAAATTAAATAATAATGCAAAATGATATGTTGAAAGTATATATATTGTTTGAAAAATATATGAAGGAAAAATTGGGTATCAACAGCTGCCCATCTTTACCCTGGAATGATGAAAGAGTTGTCAGGTAAAGAAAATGATGACCGATTTTGACAGAATGAGGTGATCTGAAAGAATGGAGGTCGAACCCTGGTTCTTGAGTTGCCTACTTATCCCTGGTGTTACGGAAATCAGGTCGTGTGTTGTTCTAGATCCAAACGGTGAACTGAACCGATGGAGTTGTTATAGGACTGGTCGTATGCTTCGGAAAGGGTTCTTTTGGGTAGGACGGTATCAGATAAGCTTATACGAAATCGAGAATGTGAGTCTGAAACGTTACGGATGTGTCTCAAAATGAGTATCTGAACGGTTATCGAGTAATAGTGGGTAACTGACGGTGGTTGGTTACGTTTGAAATAATTACAGGATGTGAACATTGAACAAAAACCAGAGAAAATATTGCTCCTGTTAGGAGAAAGGTTACTTCTTGGATTACTTGAAAAACTTAAAACATGATGCATGCAAGTATATATGGATTATTTCGAGAATTTAAACATGATGAAAATTCCCTTCGGACTATGAAGGTTGTCTTTGGACGATGAGGATGATGTCCTTAGACCATGACATCCTGGGCCATGAATCATGTGATAAGGGATTCGCATGCCATGAAATGATGTCCTCGGACCATGAGAATGGTTCCTCTAAACCATGACACCTTTGAATAATGATGTGCACTTTTAACATGTTTTTTTGTCGTATGCGAAGGTAAGACAAGACAAGGCTTAGTTTTGGGTACGATAAGGGAAATGCTTAGCCATGGGTGAGTAGAGGATATGCTAGGTCTTAGATGGCGTAATGGAGATAGTATTTTATCATGAGGATAGGAAGTGCTTAGCCTTGTGGGATTAGGGAGGAAATGCTTAGCCTCATGCAGTTAAGGAGGTAGGGCTTAGCCTCAGGAAAATAGGAGACAATGCTTAGTCTCATGTGTAAAAGGCAATGTTTAGCCTCGTGTAAATAGGAGAAAATTCTTAGTCTCATGAGGAAAAGGCAATGCTTAGCCTTATGCAGGTAAGGAGGCAGGGCTTAGCTTCATGCAAATAGGAAATAATGCTTAGTCTCATGCGGAAAAGTCAATGCTTAGCCTTATACAGTTAAGGAAGAAGGGCTTAGCCTCATGCAAATAAGAGACAATTCTTAGTCTCATGTAAAGAAAGGCAATGCTTAGCCTTATGCAAAGAGAAGACAACACTTAGTCTCATGCAAAGAGGAGACAATGCTTAGCCTCATGCAGGAAAGGCAATGCTTAGCCTTATGCAGTTAGGGAGGCGAGGCTTAGCCTCACGCAAATAGGAGACAATGCTTAGTCTCATGCATAGAAAGGAAGTGCGTAACCTTATGCATTTAAGGAGGTAGTTCTTAACTTCATCCAAATAGGAGACAATGTTGAGTCTCATGCACAAAAAGGCAATGCTTAGACTTATGCAGTTAAGGAGGCAATGCTTAGCCTCATGCAAGAAAATGATGAGTGATAGTGAGGAAGTAGAGTATTTCTTAGCTGGGTGTGCTTGTGATAGATAATTTGTTATCTTGAAGGTAGTGACCTGATGTATCTGCAGATATTGTTGTCTTACTGTACCTGCATCCAAAGAAATATTTTGAGTTTTATGGGGGAAGGTTGGTCTGTACCTTCTTGCTTTGCTTTGCTTTTGCTCCTGTCTTGAGATCCTGTTTGAGTTACCTTGGGCAGTATCTGGCTGTTATAGAAATAATGTTTTTCAAAAAATATGCATGCATTTGATGAGTGTAGTTATTTGAAATATAGTAGTATGCTATATTAATTAATTTAGATGAACCATTGACTGTGACATATTTTAGAGACATTGTGACCTCCTTGCTTTAAAATTTTGAGGGTCCTCCTCAAAATTCAGCCCCAAATTAAAAGCAATCCTTTGACTGTTCTGCGTATGACGAAGTTAGCTGGACTTGCTTTAGAATTTTGAGGGTCCTCTTCAAAATTCTGCCGCAGTTTCTGACCATGGAAAAAATGAAGATTATATTAAGATATGACCGAACCCACAAGGTTGCCTACATATCCCCTCTTAAATAGGAATCAGGTCAAGCGTAGTTCAGTTACATCAGATAAAGAAATGTAAACAGTCTAAACATAGTATCTCTTGACTGCGTCTGAGTTAACAGGTTTTGGCCAAATTTCTCCGTCCATTCCTGCAAGTATAAGTGCTCCTCCTGTTCGTACTCTGTGAACTATGTAGGGCCCCTGCCAATTGGATGAAAATTTCCCTTTGGCTTCATCTTGATGCGGGAAGATCAACTTCAACTTTAGCACCAACTGCCCCGGTGTGAATTGTCTAGGCCTGACCTTTTTGTTGAAAGCTCTGCGAATTCTATTCTGGTTTACCATCAATGAGAGTTAGTTGTTCATAGCGACTTCATTTTCATTCTGCATCACTGAGTTCAGCCGCTTGTATGATTCTCAAAGAAGGAATTTCTACTTTGGCGGGAATGACGGCTTCAGTACCGTAGACCAGCAAATAAGGAGTTGCCCCGGTTGATGTGCAAACCATGGTATGATATCCAAGTAGGGAAAATGGTAGCTTCTCGTGCCATTGTTTTTTATTATCTACCATCTTCCTTAATATCTTCTTGATGTTCTTATTGGCGGCTTCCACGGCTCCATTCCTTTGCTGCATGTACGTCGTGGAATTCTTGTTCTTGATCTTGAAGGTTTCACACATGGATCTCATTAAATCATTGTTAAGGTTTGCGGCGTTGTCAGTGATGATTGATTCTGGTACCCCGAATCGACAAACAATACGATCCCTAACGAAATCTTCGACGACCTTCTTAGTATCTTAATATAATCTTACAAAGTGGAGGAATTTTGTAAGATGCGGCTTCAACCCATTTTGAGAAATAGTCTATGGCCACTACAATGAACCTGTGGCGATTTGAAGCGGCGGGTCAAATTGGACCGATGAAATCCATCCCCCAAGCGGAGAAAGGCCAAGGTGCACTTGTTGCATTGAGTTCATTGGGTGGCACTCGTATCATTCAGCATGTACTTGGCATTGATGACACTTTTGGACATATCTGATGCAGTCTATTTCCATAGTCATCCAAAAATATCATGCTCTTAATATCTTCTTAGCTAAGACAAAACCATTCACGTGCAGTCCGTAAGTTTAGGCATGTATCTCTCGAGCAATGTGGATCCTTCTTTACAGAATTCCTCCACTTTGTAAGAAGTGGTTGGATAATATTAAGAGTGTGCCTTTTTGAGTATGATTTGCGTGCTCCGGGTATTCTCCTTTTGCCAAATATTCTCTGATGTCATGGAACCATGGATTTCCATCAGTTTCTTCTTCATTCTAAGAAACAATAAGCCGACTGATTATGAATCCCTACTGGGATAGGATCGATGAAATTCTTGTCTTGGTGTTGTATCATGGAAGATAAAGTGACCAATGCATCTGCGAACTCATTCTGGATTCTCGGAACGTGTTTGAACTCTATCTTTGTGAACCTCTTGATCAGCTCTTGTACATAGTACATATATGGTAATATCTTGGTGTTCTTGGTAACCCATTCTCCTAAAACCTGATGTACCCAAATATCGGAATCTCCAATTACTAGTGTATATGGTAAAACCGGGGAAGGTCTATTTTGAGGTTTCAACAATGTTCCGAGCCTCGGCCTCGATTGTATCGGAACAGAATCTGAAGTTCAACCCCGAGGTGCATTCCTGGAGGACATATCCCGAGGAATCGAAATACCTCGAAGAAGGGTAAAAGATAGAAGACCATCGTGGAAAAGTAGAAAGCTCCAAAATACACGTGGTTAAAACTGACCAAGTCTGCAAGAATAGTACAAGTTTGTACCGTGACATTAAATAGTTGTACCAACTATTTTTTCTTTGTAATAATTGCACATGTACTATGTTGGGATTCCCCCTCCTATATAAAGGGGACCCTTGTCATTTCGTAACACACATGATATTCAATACAAGAACAAGAACACTCTATGCTCCTTACCTTAAACATTCTCTACAATTGTTCCATTGATTTATTGTCTTTCAGTTATTCCGTTCATTAATTGTTCTTCATTTATTATTTGTTAATGATCATAAAGAGTCCATCTTCGAGGCCTTCAATATTGTTGTTTCCCCTTCGACCACCCTCTGTCAAGTTCTCGAGCTCGGCTTCGAGGCTAATTTTGACCAAGCTCGAGACCCCGTCTCTCACCTGCTCAGTTTGAACAATCCCATTATCCTTTGATCTTATCTCATTTTCCTACCTCTCACTTAGCAACTATTGCCTAAACAACTGATATTAAAAGATATCACATATTTTTATAACGACAAAATCAAGTATAATTGTAATTACCATTTTCACGAAAACAATTTGGCGCCTACCGTGGAGCTAAAAATAATAGTGATCGTTTTAGTGATGGTTTTCCAAAAACACGATTTATTCTTTACACTTTTTGTTATCCAAGAACCTTCAATTTCAGGTCAAAAAATGTCTAACTCAGTGAATGTACATGAAAACAGCAGTCCTGAGGATCATGGAGAGAACGACGCAGCTACTTCAAGTTTCGGTGTACCACCGCAAGACTTTAAGGGGGGCACCAGTGCGAATCCCCATCGATGAAGGCTCACACAACACTCTGCATATCATTATAAGCTCCCATACAGATGGAAGTGTACACGGAGAACTCCCGCTCGAAAAGAGGCAGCCCGATTTATTGACAAAGGGCATCTTCGAGAATTTCTCAACGATCGAGCCAAGAACCATCTCCGATAAAGAGAATCAAACTGGAAGAATGTTCCAGAAGAACCCCATCATGCCATTCACGTTATTATTGGAGAAATTGATGTGCCGCAAGAACCCGTGCACAAACAGGCCAAATTGCCCATCACCACGAAAGAACAAACTCAAAGTTGTATGCTTAAAGGAACTATTGTGTTCAGAGAAGAAGATATCGAAGACTTGTCCCAACCACATAATGATGCACTGTTAATTACTTTTCTCTTAAATAGCATTAAAATTAAGTGTGTGCTCGTGGATCTAGGTAGCTCGGCCAATATAGTCAGATTTGGGGTAGTGGAGCAGCTCGAGTTGCTCGACCAAGTCGTACCCTATTCTAGAGCCCTCAGTGGGTTTAACATGACGAGCAAAACGATGAAGGGGGAAATCAACCTCCCAGTCAATGTGTCTGGTACAGTTCGGGATGCCAAGTTTCATGTCATCGAGGGTAACACGAGATACAACGCCTTGATTGGAAGGCCATGGATACACAACATGAGGGCGGTACCATCGACTCTCCACCAGATGTTTAAGTTCCCAACTAAAGACGTCATAAAAATGGTGTACGGTGAGCAACACGCGGCAAAGGAAATGTTCGCAGTACATGGCGTGGCACCTGCGCCCATATGCTCCACCTCGGAGGGGTCAGAAGATAAATGGGTCCCAAGGATGATGAAGAGGACTTCCTCACCCCTCTAACCTTCATTTCCCCCGAAGAATCGGATGCAACAAAACCAATGGTCGAGGACCTGTAGCAAGATGTTTTGATGGAACGTCTTCCAGATTAAAAGGTATACATGGGAACGGGATTAACCCCCGAACTTAGGAAGAAACTCATTCAATTTCTTGTTAACAACGTTGATTGCTTTAATTTGTCCCACTTAACATTGATAGGGATCCCTCCAGAAATAACCACCCATCGGCTAAGCGTCGACCCCAGGTTCAAACCAGTGAAGAAAAAAAAATAGGCTTCAGTCCGAGGTAAAGCATGTGTTCGTCAAATACGAGGTAATAAAACTCCTTAAAAGAGGGTCCATCAGGGAAGTAAAATATCTTGAATGGTTGGCCAATGTAGTAGTAGTTCCCAAAAAGGGGAACACGTTAAGAATGTGCATAGATTATAAGGACTTAAATAAAGCATGCCCTAAATATTCATTCTTGTTGCCAACATCGATCGCTTGATTGATGCCACGGCTGGCCACGAGATCCTGACCTTTCTCGATGCCTACTCCAGGTATAATCAAATTCAAATGAACCCCAAGGATAGGGAAAAAACTTTGTTCGTCACGAAGTATGGCACATAGTGCAATAATGTAATGCCATTCGGGCTAAAAAAATGCAGGGGCTACGTACCACCACTTAGTTAATAAGATGTTCTAACATCAAATAGAAAAATCCATGGAAGTTTACATTGATGACATGCTGGTTAAGTCCCTACGTGCAGAGGACCATTTGACTCATTTGCAGGAAACTTTTGACATCCTTCGAAGCTACAACATGAAGCTCAACCCCGAGAAATGCGCCTTCGGAGTGGGTTCAGGAAAATTTTTAGGCTTCATGGTATCAAACAAGGGGATTGAAATCAACCCCGACAAAATTAAGGCCATGAAGTCCGTGTTGGGGCTGACAGGGCAGATTGCGGCGTTAGGCCGATTCATCTCTAGGTCGTCAGATTGGAGCCGTCACTTTTTCTCCCTACTCAAGAAGAAAAACAACTTTAAGTGGACTCCGGTGTGTCAACGTGCCTTGTAGGAGTTAAAGCGGTATCTCTCAAGCCCACCTTTGCTCCATATCCCAAAGGAAGACGAAACGCTGTATTCGTACTTAGCAGTTTTCGAAGTAGCGGTAAGTGGCGTATTGGTTCGAGATGAGCAAGGTACAAAATTCCCTGTCTACTATGTGAGTCAAACCTTCGGAGATTCTTAAACCAGGTATCCATACTTAGAAAAATTATCTCTTGCATTAATAAGTGCATCTCGAAAATTGAAGCCTTATTTTCAATGTCACCATATATGTGTTTTAACGACATACCCCTTTCGAAATATATTTCATAAACCCGAATTATTAGGCCGACTGGCCGAATGGGCTATCGAACGAGGGGGATATTATATCAAATATCAGCCCCGAACAACTATCAAGTCCCAAATTTTGGCGGACTTCATGGCCGACTTTACGTCTGACCTTGTGCCCAAGGTACAAAAGGAACTTTTACTAAAAATGGGCACATCATCGGGGGTATGGACCTTATTCATATATGGTGCCTCGAACGCGAAAGGTTCCGGGATCAGCATAGTTCTAAAGCCACCTACGGGTGGCATGATTAGACAATCTATAAAATATACAAAACAGACTAACAACGAATTCGAGTATGAGGATATGATTGCATGTCTCTAATTGGCCAAAGGCCTAGGGGTGGAAGTCATCGAAGCAAAATGTGATTCCCTTCTGGTAGTAAATCAGGGAAATGGGAGCTTCGAGGTGTGAGAGCACAGGATGCAGCGATACCTAGATAAACTTCCGGTCACTTTGCTACGGTTCAGAGAATGGACTCTGGTCCACATACCTCGAGAGAAAAATAGCGAGGCTGATGCACTCGCAAACGTATGATCATCTACCGAGGAAGATGACATACTCCCTGGGACTGTTGTTAAGATATCCAAATCAGTGATTAAAGAAGGCCATGCCGAAATCAACTCCACCAACCTGACATGGGATTTGAGAAATAAGTACATCGATTATTTGGGAAGTGGGAAACTACCCACAGACCCAAAAGAATCAAGAGCCCTTCGGTCCAGTGCAGCTCGGTTTTCACTCGACGAGAATGGAACTCTGTACAGGAGAACCTTTGATAGGCCCCTAGTAGTATGCTTGGGGCCTAGAGACACCGATTATGCGCTCCGAGAAATCCATAAGGGCACCTGCGGAAATCACTCCGGTGCCGACTCCTTATTTTGAAAGGTGATCAGAGCAGGTTACTATTGGGACAGCATGGAAAGGGACACCAAAGAATTCGTCCGAAAATGCGACAAGTGTCAAAGATTTGNAAAAACCTTCGATGGGCCCCTAGCAGTATGCTTGGGACCAGGAGACACTGATTACGTGCTCGGTGCTGATTCCTTTATTCGAAAGGTGATCAGAGCAGGTTACTATTGGGACAACATGGAAAGGGACACCAAAGAATTCGTCCGAAAATGCGACAAGTGTCAAAGATTTGCACCAATTATCCACCAACCCGGTGAACAGCTACATTCAGTCTTGTCCCCATGGCCGTTCATGAAATAGGGGATGGATATCGTCGGACATTTCTGACTTGGGGACTTAGTCCTAGGAAAAATCACCATGAGCACTCGAAACCCTAACGAAGGAAAGCTAGGCCCGAATTGGGAAGGGTCGTACTGTGTCCTAGAAGTAATAGGCAAAGGGTCCTACAAACTCGGGACCATGGAAGGAAAGCAACTTCCAAACAATTGGAACGTATCAATGCTCTGGCGCTATTATTTCTAAGGTATAAATTTCTCCCTTTTCATTTTGTTCTTCACGATAATTTTTTATAGGTGACCGATGGAAGACACCGCCCTCTAGCTCAAAGACCTTAGGTTTTAAAGCATGTGTTGTGCTCTTTTTCCCTCATGTTGTATTTTATCCCAAATGGGTTTTACCAACAAGGTTTTTTAACGAGGCAACATCCATATGCTACCTAAGGAGAACTCGCCGAGTATTCAAGGCTTCTCTTCGACAACTCAAATACTGAGGGGCATCCCCCCGAGAGATCACCTCCTTGAAGGAACTAAAATATGCCAAAGAGGGTCTCGACAGGAGAACAATGTATAGGACCAAATGGTCGAATGAACCATGTCCACATAGAATGATCGAACGCTCGATGGTGAAAAAATGTATACTTGTACCAAGTAATCGGAGGAGAATCTTTAATCATCAAAAAAATTCGCGCGTCCAATAAGTTAGCTATTTTCACAAAGAACAGCTCCAAAAGCCAAAAGCTTTCGATGTCTCGGGAACTATCATCGGCTGTCACCCCATCGAGTCAACAAAAAACTCGAAGCTATAAGACCTCAGGGCCGGCAACTTTGAGCTCATAAGCCCTCCATGAGGCACCAATGTAAGCCCTCCATGAGGCAACATCAGCAATGTAAGCCCTACATGAGGCAACATCAACAGCATAAGCCCTCCACGAGGCAATATCAACACCATAAGCCCTCCACGAGGAAATATCGCATTTGTAAGACCTCGACAAGGCATGATCAAACATGTAAGCCCTCAACAAGGCAACGTCAAATTTATAAGACCTTAAAAAAGGCATAACCCCGACTCAGGACTGTCCTCGACAGTCACCCCATCGAGTCATCAAACACTCGAAGACATAAGACCTCAAGGCCGGCAACTTCGAGCTCATAAGCGCTCCATGAGGCACCAATGTAAGCCCTTCACGAGGCAACATCAGCAATGTAAGCCCTCCATGAGGCAACATCAATAGCATAAGCCCTCCACAAGGAATATCAACACCATAAGCCCTCCACGAGCAATATCGCATCTGTAAGACCTCGATGAGGCATGCTCAAACTTATAAGCCCTCAATGAGGAAATGTCAAATTTGTATGACCTTAAAAAGGGCATAACCCTAACCCGGGGACTTTCCTTGACAGTCACCCCATCGAGTCATCAAAAACTCGAAGCCATAAGACCTCAGGGCCGGCAATTTTGAGCTCATAATCCCTCCACGAGGCATCAATGTAAGCCATCCACGACGGAACATCAGTAATGTAAGCCCTCCATGAGGCAACATCAACAGCATAAGCCCTCCACGAGGCAATATCAACACCATAAGCCCTACATGAGGCTATATCAACAATCTAAGACCTCGATGAGGCAACACCAATAGTTTTGCTATTTTCACAAATTACGGCTCCAAAGCCAAAAACTTTCAACGACTCAGGGACTGTCCCCGACAGTCACCCCATCGAGTCATCAAAAACTCAAAGCCATAAGACCTCAAGGCTGGCAACTTCGAGCTCATAAGCCCTCCATGAGGCACCAATGCAAGACCTCCACGAGGCAACATGAAAACTGTAAGACCTCAAGCAAGGCATGAATTGTAAGACCTCCACGAGGCAATATCAAAAGTGTAATACCTCAAGCAAGGCATGAACAAATTTGTAAGACCTTTAAAAGGCATAATACTGATATCAAAGTCAAGGCTATATATTCGATCTTGTAAGACCCCTAAAAAGGCATACCCTCGATATAGACGATGAGGCTATTTCACTCGGGGACTAAAAGGTTGTGGCCAAATACAATGACCACCGTCATAAGGCTCCGGACAAACTAATGTGACTCTGAGACGTCCGACTGTCGCCATGAAATCACAAATCTCTAATTACTTCAAAATCAACTGTTTAAAGGTTGTATCGACCTAACGCGTAAGATCCCAAGTCGCCAGCTACATTAAAGGTCGTATCGACCTAATGCGTAAGAGCCCAAGTCACCAACTACATTAAAGGTCGTACCGACCCAATGCGTAAGAGCCTAAGCGTCATCCCAAATAGCCTTAGGGCCGATTTAAAAACTTAAGGGTCGATGAGCTCGAGTCGAAACCCGACTCGAAGACTGAGCCCTAAACGGCTAACTAAAGTGCCTTAGGGCCAAATGCATAAGAGACAAGTCACCAGCTACATTAAAGGTCGTACCGACCAAATGTGTAAGAGCCCAAGCAGCTAGCTACATCAAAGGTCATACCGACCCAATGCGTTAGAGCCCACGGGCCAGCCTAAAAAAGCCTCAGGGCCAATTTATAACCCCAAGGGTTTCATCCCGAAGTCTAATTCATCGGACTAATCATCAACAGACACTAAAGTCTATTCTAAGAAACCAAGAAAAAACAAGGAATAGCGGAAAGCCCTTTATATATGATGAAGGTCCACAAAGAATATTTACAAAGCTCAAAGTCGGAGCCCTTGCACAGGGAAAAAGAACAAATGAGAACCTAATATACCACCGGGATGTGCCTTCAACGGCTCCCTCGGAGGTTATTCCTTCAGCGGCTTGGCCCTCATCCCCCAGGTCTTCAACGGCATCTTTCCCCTCAGGGACTCCGCCTTTATCTTCATCATCTCCTGAGCCACTGCTTGAATCATCCTCGGAAGCAAGCGGAGCCACTGATTCCTCTTCTAGGATCTTCACCCTCTTGATCTCAACAGACAAATCAAAGCCCCTTGCATGTATGTCCTCGAGAGCCTACCTCCGACACATTAATCGAGCATGATCTATGGCTTGGGAAAGTTTAAGCTCGGCCTCCTTAGTTGTTTTCCTGGCATGGACATTTGCAGCAGCAGCATCCTCTTCTTATGAGGTTATGAGCGCGTCTGCTCTAGCCTTTACTGAAGATAGTGCGGTGACCGATTCAGCATAGAGCTCCTTATACCTACTACTCTCAGCCCTCGCATCCCGAAGGAGATGCTCAATCGAGGATAACTTCCCCTGGAGGATGTCTCTCGCATAGGTTATTTTGTTCACACGCTGCTTAAATCCAAGGATCTCAGCGTCCCTGGATCCGAATCCTTCCCGCATCATGGCATCTTTCTTTTTAAGCTACAAAGATCAGCCGGAAGGTGTTAAGCACTGAAATCAGGTAATAAAAAAAACAAAACATATGAAGACTATGCTACATGTTCATCAAGGTCGCTCCATTCCCGAGATACCGTTTCTAAACGAGCTCAAAGTATACGCAATTCTTCCTCCCTTTTGGCAAAAATATACTTGAGATCGTCTACCTCCGATAAAGACTTGTTACACTCCCACCTCGTAATGGGTCAACTCAGCCTGTAACTTGGCAGTGGTCCAATTATAAAGCACTTTCTCCTATAAAGGGAGAGGGTCAAAGAAATAATAATCAAATCTCGAAGAAATCAACGAAAAGATTACCCGTCTACAGAGCCTTTTGCCTCCTCAAAAATAAGCGAGACGTTAAATTCGGAATTCTTCTCGGACATACCAAAGAACCACCAATTACGTCCTTCTCGCTGAGAAGCATCCCCGCGTCGGAAGCTTCTATATTACGGGCACCCGGTATCTCCCTCGGGGAAAATGTTGGAATCGGTGGAGAATTACATACATCAACAGTCCCGGATAGATCGATCGGGGCCTTCGGCTCACAACTAGGCTCCTGCAACTCATCTACCAAGCGCTATCTGGGCCGGGGATTATTTTGACTGTCAATCGTCTTGGGGAAATCACCTGACCTACCCTCGAAAACCTCTTCGGTCCGAGGTGGGATGGCATCATTAACTTCTAGTATAGAAGCCCTCGGCTCAACGCTCATCATCTTAGCTTCAAGGAAATCGCCTTTCTCATTAAGGCTGCGGAGTCAGCCTTAGACTTTTGCACTCTAGCCCTATTTGGCTTCAAGGACCCAGTCAGAGATTCCCTCTTTCTCTTCTTCTCCTCATCTGGTTTTGGGATATCTGCTTCCCTATGAGGTTCTTCTCTCATCAAAGAGGCCTACCCTAGGCCTGCACAAGCACAGAATATAAAGAATTAGAATATATTCAGGGGGTATCTCTTTTGAAGAACTCAGGTATTGCAAAAGGAAAGGCCCAACCATGATTTTTAGCTTCCCATCAGCCCTTGGCCAGGTCGCGCCATACGCGCTCAGCATACAGGCAGGTCGAATCGAGCCGACGAACCCATATCGAGAGATCCATAACCGCATCGAGATACCACACGACAGCTACATCATCAAAAGGGGTTAGTTCAAAGGGAAGTTGGTCCGAAAGGAAATGAAAACGGCTCAATTGAGGTTTTAACTTACGATTCATATTCCAGTCCTCAAGGAATGGCATCCTTTCAAATGGAATCAAATCTGAGGTCCTAACTCGAACAAAGCGGCTCATACACCCTCTTTCATTGTCTTCATCGATACAAGCAAAGAAAACCTTTGTAGCCCGACGTTGAAACTTAATTAGACCACCCCGTTAAAGTTGGAGACTGTACATTCTGATCAGGTAGTCGAGGGTAAAAGGCATCCCCTCGACCATGTTTTCAAAATATCTAATCACGTAGACGATACGCCAAAATGATGGATGCATTTGACCGAGCGTCACTTGATATCCCTTGCATAAGTCAAGAACAACGGGGTCTATCGACGGTGAGGACGGCTCTATCGGGCCTAGGGTAAATGGATAGGTGTATACACTAAGGAAGCCGTCTTTATGGGTCTTTATGTCCTCATCACGAGAGGGAACTTCTACTTGCACCGCATCTTCCCAGCAGTAGTCTGCCTTCACCTTGTCGACGTCTGTTATTATGCTAATATACAGGGATATGGGTTCACACCGTCCCGGCTTTGAGGAAGGTTTATCGACCTTAAATTCAGAGGTTGTTTCGCAGGTCCCGGGGACGCATTCCTTGAAGCTCGGGGTACTGTAGCCTTACCCTTGGAGGAAAGTGGATATGAGGATGCCTTATCACCTTGTGGAATAGTTTTGGAGGCCTTCGTCATTCCTGCTGAAAGATTTCAAGGGAAACGAGAGAGAGCTGATCAGGAAAAGGATACAAGAAAGAAGAAATGAGAGCTCTTTTTAAAAGGTTAGAAGAAGAAATAAAAGGAGAGGGTCAGGAGAAGGAGTATTTATAGAGGCCAACCGCGTGCATAGAGGAAAGCCAAAAGGTAGTCAACTGCCATAATAAATTCGAATCTTTTCAAGAACTGTCCAAATATGGCTTCCAGCATCTCTCACATCACTCGCATACATGGCATGACTAGAAAAAAAATGAAGGCATTAAAAAGTTAGTGAATTCAAATCGTTTCTTGTCTTTTAATTCCAAGAAACGCGGGGACTATCTATATACGGTAAAATAGGGGAAGGCAGATTTTGAGGCTTCTACAGTGTTTTGAGCCTCGACCTCGATTGTATCGGAGCAGAATCTGAAGTTCAACCCCAAGGTGCATTCCTTGAGGATGTATCCCAAGGAATCGAAATACCTCGAGGAAGGGTAAAAGATCTAAGACCATCGTGGAAAAGCGGAAAGCTCCAAAAGGCACGTGGTTAAAACTGACCAAGTCTACAAGAATAGTACAAGTCCATACCGTGACATTAAATAGCTGTACCAGCTATTTTTTCTTTAATAATTGCACATGTACTATGTTGGGATTCCCCCTCCTATATAAAGGGACCCTTGTCATTTTGTAACACACGTGATATTCAATACAAGAACAAGAACATTCTCTGTTCCATTGATTTATTGTCTTTCATTTATTCCGTTCATTAATTGTTCTTCATTTATTATTCATTATTGATCATAAAGAGGCCATCTCTAAGGCTTTCAATATTATTGTATCCCCTTCGACCGCCCTCTGTCAAGATCTCGAGCTCGACTTCGAGTCCAATTTCAACCAAGTACGAGACCTTGTCTCTCACCTGCTCGGTTTGCATAATCTCATTATCTTTCGCTCTTATCTCATTTTCTTACCTCTCACTTAGAAATTATTGCCTAAACAACTGGTATTAAAATAGATCACATATTTTTAGAACCATAAAATCAAGTATAATTGTAATTACCATTTTCACGGTAAACAACTAGCAACTCATGAACATTCATGTCAATGGCCAACTTGAGTCCCAAGATGCAAGCCTCATATTCTGGCATATTGTTGGTACATAGAAACCTGAGTTTTGCAGATACCGGATCGTGTTGACCTGTTTCTAACACTAAAACTGCTCCAATACCTACTCCTTTTGCAGCTCCATCGAAGAACATTCTCCACACATCATAGGCTTGGGTGATTTCTTCTCCTACGAATGATACCTCTTCATAGAGAAAATATGTTTCCAGTGGTTCGTATTCTCCATCTACCAGAGTTTCTGCCAGATGATCCACCAACATTTTCCCTTTGACCGCCTTCTGAGTTACATAGATGATGTCGAACTCACTCAGTAGTATATGTCATTTTGCTAACTTCCCCGTAGGCATGGGTTTCTGGAAGATGTATTTTAGCGAATCCGTCCTTGATATGAGATATGTGGTGTACGCACAGAGGTAATGCCTCAACCTTTGGGCTATCCAAGTCAAAGCACAGCAGGTGCGTTCTAGCAAAGAATATTGTGCTTCGTAGGGTGTGAACTTATTACTCAGATAGTATTTGGCCTGCTCCTATTTTCCTGTCTCATCGTGTTATCCCAAGACACAGCCGAAATCCCCATCTAGTACAGATAAATCGAGTAGTAGAGCTCTCCCCGGTTCCGGTGGGACCAGGACCGGTGGTTTGGAAAAATATTCCTTGATCTTGTCAAAGGCTTTTTGGCACTCTTAAATCCAACTTGTTGCAGCGTCTTTCTTCAACATTTTGAAAATTGGTTCACAGATCATAGTTGATTGTGCTATGAAACGGTTGATGTAATTGAGACGTCCTAATAAACTCATCACATCTTTATTGTTCTTCTGAGGTGGAAATTCTTAGATAGCCTTGACCTTTGACGGGTCTAGCTCAATTCCTCGGCGACTAACAATGAACCCTAACAGTTTTCTAGTGGGGACTCCGAAGGCACATTTCACGGGATTCAGTTTCAGATTGTACTTTCAAAGTAGATCAAAAAATTTCCTCAAATCTGTAATGTTATATGTACCCTTTTTAGATTTGATGATGACGTCGTCCACGTACACCTCTATCTCCTTGTATATCATGCCATGGAAAATGGTTGTCATGGCCCTCATATAAGTGGCTCCAGCATTCTTTAGGCCAAACGGCATCATTTTGTAACAATACACTCCCCACGGTGTAATAAAGACTGTCTTTTTGGGATCCTCTTCATCCATCCAGATCTGATGATATCCCACGAAGAAATCCACAAAGGATTGGAGTTTATGCTTTGCACAGTTGTAAAGCAGTATGTGTATATTGGGCTATGGAAAATCATCTTTAGGACTTGATCTGTTTAAGTCCCGATAGTCGACACACGCTCTAACTTTCCCATCTTTCTTTGGAACTGGCACAATTTTAGCCAACCAGGTCAGATATTCAACCACTCTGAGAACCTTGGCTTTGATCTTCTTGGTGACTTCCTCTTTTATTTTCAAACTCATATCTGGATTGAACTTTCTGAGCTTCTTCTTTACAAGCAGACACATGGGATCAGTAGGTCGTTTATGAGCCACTATGGATGTTCTCAAACCGGTCATGTCATCATAGGACCATGAAAAAATATCCTTATACTCTTTCAGGAATCGGATGTTCTGGCGGTGATAGATGAATGCTTAGACGCGTTTACTTAAGTGTTTCGGAGTCTCCCAAATTAACTGTTTCAGTCGCACCCAAATTGGACTTAGGCTTGTTTTCAAAATTTTCCACTTCCCTAACAATTTCCTTGGGTATTATATCCTCTTCCAGACCCTCTGAATCACTATCCTTATATTGCGTTGTCTCATTAGATGTCACAATCGTAGGTTCATCAGGATAAGTAATAATAACGCTGTAGAGAGAGAAAATGTAAAGGATAATAATAAATACTAAAAACAATAATCCATTGATAAAGATTTAAAAACATCAAACAAGTGCAGTTTGATTATTCGAGCAATTATTTCAAAACAAAATAAGCTTAAAACAAAATACTGAAAATGTCTTATATGCTCATAAATCGCTTTCAAAAATAAATGATGCTAATTGCCAGGCTACCAAGGAACTCGACGGGCCCTTGATGGTGCAGTAGTCTAGTTCTTGAGAAAAGCTCCCTTCTCCATGGTCTGAATAATAATGCCTTCCTCCTCCTCCTTAACTATCGCACTGCAATCCATGTTTTAATCATATGAAAACAAGTTCCTTATGCCAGCTAAAACTACATCTTCTTCGGACCCCCACATCATGTCAGCTTGATGAAATGACAGGTGCAAATGTGGTACTGGTTGTTATAGAGGGTAATAATGACCACGCCATGGTGGCGACCAACTCTAATACTCTTTCCAGATGTATTCATACCCAAGCCCAAAATTAGTGCCATGACGCTTTAGTTGTATCAGTTTGGTGATCCCCTGGAGATTCTTGTCGAGGCCTTTGTCGGGCTCATACCTTGTCCATGACAATATGATTTCTATCTTACTGCTCCACCATTTGTCTTTTTAATTTGCATTGACGCGCTCGATGCGATGGTATGTTTCTCCACCCAACTTCCTTCTATCCTCGACGACCGGCACAATCTGATTGAAATAAATGGAATTACTTCTGTCTCCATGGATAATCACTTCCTAATAGTTCCACTCAAACTTCATGGCCCAGTTTAGAGTAGAAGCTACGACCCCAGTGGCATGTATCAAAGGTCGCCCCAACAACAGATTGTATGTAGCAGATACATCCAATACTTGAAACTCAACATCGAAGCAGGTTGGGACCATATGTAGGCTGAGGTTGGTCTCCCCAATTGTGGCCCTTTGAGACCCATCAAAGGCTTTCACATTCATACTTCCTGCTTGTATCTCGTGCAGGCACTAAAAATAATAGTGATTGTTTTAGTGCTAGTTTTCTAAAAACACAAGTTATTCTTCATACTTTTTCTTGCCCAAGAATCTTCACTTTCAGGTCAGAAAATGTCTAACTCAGTAAACGCACATGAAAACAACGATCTTGAGGACCACGGAGAGAATGACGTAGCTTCTTTAGGTGCCGGTGTGCCACCACAAAACCCTGAAAGAGCACCAGTGCAAATTCCTGTCGATGAAGGCTCACGCAAAGCGCAACATGTCGATGTGAGCTCGCATACAAATAGAAGCGTTCGTGAAGAAGACCAGCTTGAATAACAGGGAACCCCTGCTCAAAGGGAAAGGGAAATTAGCCTTCATGTTATTTTTTAAATGTTGCAAGAACAACAGGTGGCTATTTCTATGCTACAAAGCCAACAGAGAACCCCAAGCACGGCACCACCTGAAACGGCTCCTCGAGTCGAACAGGCACCGAAAAGATCAAGCAATAATGGGTCAGCAGCCGACCCCGCCATTATGAAAATGCTCGAAGACCTCGCAAAAAGGATTGAATCAAACAAAAAGAAGATAGAAGCTAACGACAAAAAATTGGAGACCTACAACTCGAGGGTCGATCAGATCCCAGGCGCACCCCTGATCCTAAAGGGTGTAGATTCAAAAAAGTTCATGCAGAAGCCATTTCCGTCGAGCACAGATCCGATGCCTATCCCGAACAACATGCTGCATTTGTTGTAGAATAAGGGACGGTCACACATTGAAGACCCACAAGAACACTTGAAATTTTTTTTATGATTTTGTGTAGCGCAAAGGCAGCTGAATGTGACCCAATAAGCCATCAAGTTGTTATTGCTCCCATTCTCGGTGACTAAAGAGGCTCAGACTTGGGTGAATACGCTCCCAATAAATTCCATTCCCACTTGGGAGGAATTAGTCAAGCAGTTTCTAAACAAGTTCTATACTCCCAACAAGACTACAAGGCAGACTGATGAGATATTGTAGTACAAGTAGAAACCTACTGAACCTTGCAGGAAACATGGGAAAGGTTCAAAGGGATACTAGTTAAGTGTCTACACCATGGAATTCCAGACCAGATGCTTGGCCAGAGATTCTACATGGGTTTAGTAGACAATTTGAAAGCTAACATAGACTCTTCAGTTAGGGGTGCATTTATTAGCAAGACATTCACAGAGTGCAAGATTCTTCTCGATAAGATGTCTCAAAATTCAGGCTGGATGAAGAGAGGTACGACCCTGACACCAATAGTGCATTCTGTCTCTCTTGACCCAAACCATTCACATGCAGAGAACATAGCCCCGCTCATGACTCAGATGAGTATACTGACAAAGAAGATTGACGAGATGGGTACAAAGCAAGTGCATATTGTTGATACAACAAATGGACTATTGTGTACCCCTTGCATTAATCAGTCTTATGTGTGCTCATGGAGTGGAGAAACTGATAACCAGGGTTTCAGAGAGGACATGAACTATGTTAATAATTTTGGGGGTCAGAGGCAAGGAGGACAACAATGGGGACCAGCACCTAACCAGCAGTACAGACCCAACATGCCACAACCTGGAGGTATACGGACACAAGGCCAAGTGGTTCCATATCAAAGGCAACAGGGCTATCAACAGCAGCACCAACAACAGTTGGCATATCAGCCATCTCATCAGTAGCAAGATAATTACATGGTAGAAATTAGGGGCATGCTACAGCAACTCATGGGAACAAATGGTAAGATGCAAGAAAAGTTGACAGTGCATGACTTAGCAATTAAAGGCATTGAAACTCAATTGGGACAGTTGTCCATGGCCTTAAATAAGCGCCCCAATAAATATTGCCGGCAGACACTAATAATAACCCAAAGGAGCAAAACCCAAATCAGCTAATGGCAGTGACTCTCCGGAATGGGAGAGATTTAGACAGAGAGCAAGAAGTTGCTCTATCAAGAAGAGAGACTACACCAGCCACTCCAGTTCCATTAGAGGCAGATCAATTAGCAGAACTCACTGAAGTAGTAGTAGAACAGGCACAGGTTGAAAATGGTAAGACAAAGGAGGGTGAACAATTCTCAGAACAGGTGGTACCTCTTGTGCCTCAAGCTTCCAACAAAGAACATCCAGCAAGCAATTGACAAAGAGTGAATCATGCACCCTTCCCTCAGAGATTGGAAAAACAAAAGAAAGATTATCAATACTAGAAATTCATGGAGTTGCTTCGCCAGATTCAATTGAATATTCCCCTGATGGATGCTTTGAGGGAAATGCCAGGATATGCAAAGATAATGAAGGACCTGATGTCGCGGAAATTTGAATTTTAAGACCTGTCCATTTTAACTCTGACACAGACCTGCAGCACAGTAGTGACAAGACCTATGGCCCAAAAGATTTCTGATCCAGGTAGCTTCATTATTCCATGTACTATTGGGACTTATGCTTTTGCAAAAGAATTGTGTGACTTGGGAGCCAGCATAAACTTGATGCCCTTGGCAATCTATACAAAACTGGGCATTGGCAGAGCTAGACCGACCTCAATGCTACTGCAACTGGCTGATCGCACGATTAAAATATTGAATGGAATTCTTGATGATGTTCGGGTGAAAGTGGGTAAATTTGTATTCCCTGCAGACTTTGTTATTCTGGACTGCCAGGTAGATGAGGAGATACCCATCATATTGGGAGGGCCATTCTTATCCACTGGGAGAGTGTTGGTTGATTGTGAGACTGGAGAACTAAAAATGAGGTTGAACAATGAAGAAGTAATATTCAACGTTCAAAAATCCATGAGGAGACCCAGTAAATATGCAAACTTCTCACTAGTGGAAGTTGTGGATGTGATACTGCAAGAAGAGGATGAGACCCTTAATGCCAAAGATACATTGGTAGCCTGCTTGACAAATTTAGATGAAATGGATAGTGAAGGGTTGGCAAAGTGGGTCATGGCCCTCGAGGGTCAAGGATTCTGGAAAAGGGAAGCTCAGTTCAAGCCCTTACGTTTAGAGGAGAGAGTGACACCACCTACAAAGCCATCAATAGAGGAACCACCACAGCTATACTTGAAAACCGCTTCCAACCCACCTCAGGTATGCTTTCTTGGGCTCCAATTCTGCTTTGCCTGTTATCATATCATCCGGTTTGCTAGTTGCGCAAGTAGAACAACTATTGCAGGTATTGCAAGAATGCAAGACTGTCATTGGTTGGACCATGGCAGACATATAAGTATCAACCTAGCATTCTACATGCATAAGATTCTTATAGAAGAAGGGCACAAACCTTCCAGGGAACATCAACGTCGGCTGAACCCAAATATGAAGGAAGTAGTAAAGAAGAAAGTGATCAAGTGGTTGGATGTGGGCATCGTCTTCCCTATCTCTAATAGCAATTGGGTCAGTCCTGTCCATTGTGTGCCGAAAAAGGGAGGAATGACGGTCGTAAAAAATGAAAAGAACAAGTTGATCTCAACTCGCACAGTCACGGGGTGGCGGATTTGCATGGACTATCAGAAACTAAATGCAGCCACCCGAAAGGAACATGTCCCCTTACCCTTCATTGACCAGATGTAGGACAGGTTAGCTGGGCGATCCCATTTCTGTTTCTTGGAAAGATACTCGAGGTATAATCAGATCTCAATAGCCCCGGAAGATAGAGATAAAACGTCCTTCACTTGTCCGTATGGCATCTTTTCCTTTCAGAGAATGCCCTTTGGGCTTTGCAATGCACCGTCCACATTCCAACGGTGCATGTTAGCCATTTTTACTGACATGGTTGAGGGTATTATGGAGGTGTTTATGGATGATTTCTCCGTAGTGGGGGATTTATTCGAAGATTGTCTTTACAACCTAAGAAGAGTGCTAAAAATAGGTGTGACCTTGCCAAAGTTGATGTGATCGAGAAGCTTCCAGCACCCACTTCAGTAAAGGAAGTGAGAAGTTTCCTTAGGCACGCCGTATTTTACAGGCGGTTCATTAAGGATTTTTTTAAGATTTCTAACCCTTTATGTAAGCTGCTTGAAAAAGACCAGCCCTTTGTGTTTTCTGATGATTGCAGGTTAGCAATTGAGGAGCTAAAGAAGAGATTGGTCAGTACACCCATCATTGTTGCACTCAACTGGGAGCAACTATTTGAGCTCATGCGCGACGCCAGTGATTATGCTATAGGAGCAGTTTTGGGGAAGCGCAAGGATAAGATGATGCACCCGATTTACTATGCAAGCAGGACTCTTAGTGGTGCACAGCTGAACTACATTTTCACGAAAAAGGAAATGCTCGCTGTAGTGTTTGCCTTCGGCAAATTAAGGTCGTACCTAATTGGCTAAAAAATTATTGTTTATACTGACCATGCGTCAATCAGGTACTTGATAGCAACGAAGGAGTCAAAGCGACGCTTGATTCACTGGGTTCTGTTGCTACAAGAATTCGACTTGGAAATTCGTGACAGAAAGGGGACGGACAATCAAGTGGACGACCACCTCTCGAGTTTGAAGTAGCAGAAAAGAGGATGGAGGTTGAAGATATCACTTAGACCTTTCCGGATGAGAAGTTACTTGTTGTAACAATGGAGGAGGCACCATGGTATGCTGATATTGCTAATTACTTAGCAAGTGGTATTGTATCTTACGACCTCTCCTCAATTAAAAAGAAAAAGTTGTTATGTGATTGTCGTGCTTATAACTGGGATGAACCTCTACTATATTAATATATGTGTTGATAACACGATCCAGAGGTGTATCCCCGAGTATGAACCTTCTGTTTTGCAGGATTTCCATGCTTCACCATATGGTGGACACTTTGGAGGAATCCGGACAGCAGCAAAAGTGTTGGAATCGGGATTGTATTGGCCTACACTATTTAAGGATACCCATGCTTGGGTCAAAATCTGTGATGAATTCCAAATGACAGGCAACATATCCCGCCGTCATGAGATGTCAATGACCACAATTCAAGAGGCGGAGGTGTTTGACATGTGGGGGATCGACTTCATGGGGCCATTCGTCAGCTCATACGGTAACAAATATATATTGGTTGCAGTTGACTATGTCTCCAAGTGGGTTGAAGCGATGGCTCTCCCAACTGATGATGCAAAAGGGGTGACAAGTTTCCTAAAGAAAAACTTCTTCACACGTTTTTGCACCCCAAGAGCTTGATCAGTGATACTGGTTCCCATTTTTGCAATAGAGTGTTCGCACGCCTGTTGGAGAAATATGGAGTTCTCCACAAGGTAGCCTCACAGTACAACCCACAAATAAGAGGGTAAGTTGAAGTGTCCAATAGGGAGATTCAAAGTATCCTTTCAAAAACAGTGAATGGAACAAGGACCGATTGGGCGAAGAAGCTGGATGATGCATTGTGGGCATATCGCACAGCCTTCAAAAATCCAATTGGCATGTCACCATACAAGTTGGTGTTTGGAAAGGCATCCCACCTTCCAGTAGAGCTCGAACATAAAGCACTGTGGGTATTGCCGTAGCTGAATTTAGATATGAAGACAGTGGGCACCAACAGAGTCACTGGGTTGCATGAGCTGGAGGAATTCAAGTTCCAGGCATTCGAGAGTGCTAGACTATACAAAGAAAGGATGAAATTGATGCATGATAAGCACATCTTGGATCGGAACTTCAGACCCAGAGATCTAGCGTTTCTATATAACTCAAGATTGAGGTTGTTTCTGGGAAAGTTGAAGTCCCGATGGTCAGGACCATTCAAACTGATGCAAATGTTCTCAAGTGGAGCCGTGGAGATTGAATCAGAAGATGGGACAAACAAGTTCACGGTGAATGACAGAGGTTTAAACATTACTTTGGAATGGCCGAAGAAAAAGGGGACAGAGTGGTAATAACTTTGGAAAAGCCCCAAGACACGAATGAAGAGTGATTATTAGAGCATGTGTCGTGTTGCGATGTTAAATCACGCACTTCCTGGGAGGCAACCCATGGTTTGTTGTAATTCGTCGTGCCGCGATGTTAAATCAAGCGCTTCTTGGGAGGCAACCCATGATCTTCTTTTGTTTCTCTTTTGTTTTGTTTTTGTATTTGATGTGAATGATACTAACCAGTCTATTATTGTGCAGGGAAAGATTTGTGCACATCGGGAGGAGTCGGGGTCAAAAGCTAACCCTGGAGAGGTAAAACATTGAAGAAAACATTAAAAAAATTGCGTAGGCCGCTGTGTTGGTCACCGCAACCGCGATTGCGAACGGATCTGGGCGTGGTAATTAAAGGACCCATTATTTTGGGTCACCGACCACGATCCTAACCGCGAATCGGGTGTGATGTTTCAATGAGGTTCTGCCCAGCGTCCGCCACTGCAGAGCTGGGCGCGGTCGGGTGACATCAGGTAAGTTTTTCTAATTATTTGTTTTTTTTTCTTTTCTTTTCTAAAATCCACCCCTCTCACTTAAACTAAAACACCCGCCCACCCTTCTCACTTTACCCATTCTCTTTCCCCTTCTCTTCATTTCCCAAGTTAAAATCCCTAATCCACGCCCCTCCTCTCCATTTTGCTCATCTCACCAAAAGCACGCCTTCCTTATCTTACTCCATTAACAAGCTCTCACCTCCATAGTTCAAGAATATCAAGTAAGTTTACGATTTCTCTCTCCTTGCAATTCTTTTTGAATTTGTTTCTTTTCTCTTTTGTAGTTTATTTTCAGATTTTTGGTAGAAATTTTGAGTAAATTTGTCTTATTTTTAGTATAGAATGTGGAGGTAAAAAAAACCATGACTCTCTTGTTTTATAGTAGATTAAGGTAGAGATAGGTGGGTGAAGCCATTATAGTTGATTTGGGATGATTTGTAACTCTATAGGGTTATTTGTGCTAAACTGTATTCATATGCATTCTAGGTGTTTGTTGAATTTCCCCTACGAGCTTTAAATGCTATTGTGACCATGGTGCAGGTGAAGTCTGAGTAACCGGCCTGGGTTCACATAATCCACACCCTTACTAATAGTGGAACTTATGTTGTCAGGTATAATGCATCCATCCAGGAAGAGACAGTCCACAGGATCCTCGGCCAGTAGACCGGGAGGTCCTTCTAGAGCTCGAGCACAGGCTAGCTCGAGCCAGTTTGGGAGTAGGCGGTTTGTGTCTAGAAAGTCCCAAGAGAGATTTAGTGCGAAGGCGGCAAAGAAGCATGTGGCCGAAAGGGCCATTGACAGGGCAGCTCTTCATGTTGAAAACCCAAACATGTACCGGGAGTTGTTGCGGTGTCGGCTCGAAATCTTCTTTGAGGAGACTGAGGATGGAAATATGATGCTGGTTAGAGAATTTTATGCAAATTGCCCGGATCATGAGAATCGGGTTGTCACGGTGTGCCAAACCAGAGTGGATGCTTCACGCGAGGCCATCCGACGAGTGTACAGGTTTCCAGCCTTCAACGGGGCTGAAGCTTTTTACCAGACATAGTAGAAAAGGCCTGTCACTTGGAACCTCTTCATCCAAACCATTTTTGTGCCAGGCAAGGACCTAATATGGTTAAACCTATGTGCACCCTGAATTCATCCTCCCTCACTTGGGAGGCAAAATGTTGGCTCAACTCATCAAAAATCGCCTGCTACCATCGAGCAACACCATGGATGTCAATGGACCTAAGGCAACAGCAATAGGTGTTTTATGAATGGTCATGATTTTGATGTGTCCCGGCTGATCCAGGAAGAAATGTTCATCCGCTCAACCGAAAAGAAGTATTGTTTCTACTTTCCTTCTCTAGTCACCAAATTATGCAGAGCGGCAAGAGTTCCTGAGAACCCCAACATGGATAGGTTGGTGTCAAAGGAGGCCGCGTTCAGGGCGTCCAAAGAAACCATCAAGAAAGATCTAGTGGCACCTAGAGCTGTTCAAAGCGACTCCTCGGATGAGTCGGATGATGATGTTTAAGAGGAGGCAATGCATGCCTCACCCCCCTAGGTGCAAATTTCTGATGAGGCAGGCCCATCTCAGGCCCACCGGAGTACCCGTCTGACAGCTCTAGAACAAGATATGGCTGGGTTGCGCACTTCGGTCACGGACCTGGGTACTAGATTTGATGCTCTGACCACTCAAAGTGCAAAGTCTGAGAAGAAGATTTTGGGCTGACTGTGGGCGCTAGGACGAGCTTGTCGCCTCGATCCTGGCACTGTCTCCGATCAGGACTGAGTACCAGGGAAGTCCCCTTACCTTACTCTGCTTTAATTTATTTGACATGGGACATGCCGATTTTTTTTAAGTGTGGGGTGGGGAATGATGGGTATGTTGTTGTTGTATATGTATGTATTTGATTGGTAGTTTAGTTTGTCAAGTTAACTTTGACTTGGCCCGAAGATTGACACCACTCGAGGGGTTTCTTGAGGGACTAAAGTCGAACAAAAAAAACAAAAAACAAAAAGATTTGGGTTTTGTATTAGTGTATCAACTCCCCATTGGGTTTTCTTTAAACCATGGTTCTTTTCCAAAGGTTTTCATTTGAACCGGGTGTAGTTAGTTTTATCCATTTTTTTTAGTTAGGAACTTATGGGCGAGGAAAGAATTGAATATAGACTACTTTAGTGTGACACTTAGGCTCATTAGTTGACTAGCGAGAAAGCCTAAAAATGTGTGTTCTTGATTTGGCATAAGTACCTGAGTGGAGTGTCTGATGATCCAACCTGAATTGAGTCATGTGCCATGTGTGAGTGAGGCTTAGTGTACTCTGTGCTAACGTTTAACGCCTAGAATTTGCCATGTCTGTTTGCAAAGAGAAATGGTAGTCTTATTTGGTCTAGGAAGTGATATAGGCATTTCTTTGTTGAACCATATCTATATACCATAGTTAACCCTTTGAGCCTGTAATCCTATTTTCTTTGGCAACCACATTACAAGCCTTACCTAATTTTGAAATGTCCATTTATTTGAACCTCATCACCTCTATAAGCACTTGAATTATGATGACATATGTAAAAGTTATAGTGTGGGGTGGTTGGCTAGGTTTTTGAGTGGAACTGGGGAAATACGGATAAAGGTGAACGGTGTCGAAAATTAATTAAAGCCACCGGAACTGGAAAAAAAATGTGTATTGTGTAAAGAATAAGTCTTTGATGGTGGTGCCTTTTGCGATAATTGTGCTTAAAGAAGTAGGGGGTATGACATATTGATGTAAAGGTGGAATGGTGGTTTGACATAAGTATGTGCTTAAACATTGAAACAGATGTTGTTGACCCAAGTCAGTGCATAGTTGAAGATTGACAAATGTCTGACTAGTTGAACCAGGTCCATCAGAGCATACACACAAGACCTGACGCGTTGGCACATGAATCTTATATGTATAGGAGATGAATGCGATTGTGAAGTATCAATGAATAAGGAGAGTGTCTCCTAATGCGAAAAGGTTGCAAATTTATAAGAGAATAGAAGTTAAATTCAGTAAGGACAGTAACGAAGGAAGGAAGTTGAGTTTAATACAAACTCGTTCTCCTAGGTAGAATTGTACCAGAACTGAACGACAAACTCAACACTTGACTTTATAAATAATTGAAGTATTTCTTGCTTGAATCAAGATCGCACAAGTGCAGAAGTGAATCAAGATCTGAAAGCAAAATTTTCAGATATTTTGCAAGCAGAATTACTGTGTGATACAAGGGCTACAGACCAGCTAAAAGAACCAGTTCCATCTGTTTGTCATTGAGTCTAGTTGGTTGTAGTAGGAGATTTAATATTGTATCTTTTCAGCTTTCATAGAAGCAATTGTAATAGGTACACATTGTTCAAGTTAGAGTTAACTTGAAGCTTGTACAAATTAGCTAGATGCTAGTTACTACGAAGGGATTAGAGTTAGTCCTAGGATTACAAAAGAGTTTATTTTGTAAGTCCGTTTGGCTCAGAGTTCTAGTGAAGAGTTTGAGCAAATCCTACTAAGGAGTAGGTTGTGGTTTTTTCACCTTTTGAGCCAGGTGTTTTCCATGTAAAAATCTCTGTATTTTTACTTTACTAATTTTATTATTCCGCAACAGTAGAAGTTGGAACACTAAGAAGAACCAGGTTCTTCTAGAGATACAACACTCGAAAATTGGGTACCAAGAAAATTAACCTATCTCCTTGTGTGGTATTGACGTCTAAAACATCAATTGGTATTAGAGCAGGTTATCCTTGAAAGGATTAAACTTTGGAGAAGATCAAGATGAGTGCACCACCTGGAAACTGGGAAGGTCAATCAATTGCAAGGCCACCACTCTTCAATGGCCAGTATTACCCTTGGTGGAAAAACAGGATGAAGGACCACCTGATTGGAGAAGACTATGAACTCTGGGACATAGTCACTTATGGTCCTCTAGCTACCATGATGAAGACTTCTGAAGGTATAGATCTACCAAAGACTAGAGCTGACTACACTGCTGAGGATATGAAGAAATGGGAGAAGAATGCAAAGGCCAAAAAGTGGCTAGTGTGTGGACTAGGTCCACACGACTACAGCAGAATCCAAAGCTGCACCACTGCCAAAGAGATCTGGGATACCTTGCAAGTAGCCCATGAAGGAACACCTCAGGTAAAAAGGTCAAGAGGTACTCCACTATACTCTCAGTATGAAAACTTCACTATGAAAGAAGGGGAGACTGAAGATCAAGCGCTCATGGAGATTGGAGAATCTGATGAGGAATCACATGAAGAACCATCTCCCATCTTAAAAACAAAGTAAAGTTCCTATCTAAGGAAAAACTCTCTGAGTTGCTACTTGATTTCATAGATAATTCTGAGGAAACAACCAAAGAGAAGGATCAACTATCTAAAGAATGTGCAATGCTAAAAGCAAAGTGCATGAACCTGGAAATCAGAGTCAGTGAATCTGAAAAGAAAAACATTGTCTTGTTGAACCAGGTTCATCCACTTGAATCTGAGATTCTAGAACTAAAATCTGAAAACTTAAAGCTAAATCTAGGATCCAATAAAAAGGTTGTTTATTATTCTCATATCATGTTAGAAGAAAACGTGGGAAAACTAAAAGATAAGATGTATGCCAAGGATGAACAGATAAGAACTCTTAATGAAGAACTTGGAACAGTCAAACATGAATTAGATCGAACTTGTAAATGGAATAAATCCTCTGATGCCTTGATATGGCTTCAAGAGAATCATAGTAGCAACCGGAGAGGGATTGGCTTTGGAAATCAATTGCCCAAGTGGGATCCCAAAAGCAAGTATCTCACTCTCCCTGAGAATAAAATCTTCACCTATTGTTGTAAGACTGGCCACTACAAATATGAGTGTACTGCAAAAGAGCAGGCCAGTCAAAAAAATGAGAGGTTTGTAAAAATGAAAAACTACCTACCAAATTGGGCCAGAAAAAATTTGATTCATCCATTCTCTCATAGAAAAGAACCCAAACTAGTTTGGGTTCTTAAAACTAACCCCTGATTCTTTTGTAGGTTCATGTGAGAGGAGGAAGCCAAATTTAGTATTTGGATAGTGGCTGCTCAAAGAATATGACAGGGAACATGGAACAGTTCCTTTCACTTGAAAGTCTCAAAGGAGGAAATGT